>VMBQ01010098.1:0-28865 GCA_007657795.1 Dreissena rostriformis | reverse complement strand
CTATGAGCACTCGTGAAATAACAAACGATCTTACACTGACATGAACAAATATCCTCTATTTCTTACTCGTGAGAACGACTTAGTAAGTCGAGGGAACTTCCGAGCGGACCAATACACATTGTTTATAACGTTTAAGGTAAATAAGTACGAAGACCACTTGGTTGGCATAAGAGAGACTGAAATCAGCTCTGTGATTAATAGACAATGTAAACGCAACCATGCAACTTGTATAAATGTTGTTAGAAATGATGTGCAGCCAAACTTAAACCTGACGTACAAGCAAATGTAAGAAAGCGTTCACAGCTTCGCGATCGTCTGTGACTACAGGTAGTCATAGTAACCATCTGATGCAATCTAAACATACAGTTCAGCTCTAGTTTATATCAAAGTTTAATGTTTTCAATATGAAACCACGTGTTTCTGATAATATTATTAATAATGAAACATAACGAATGAATTAAGAAAATTAAGAAAAAACATTTTTATAGGATTTTATCAAAGCTCGAATAAAATGAGTAAATATGCAAAGTGAAATAAGTGTAAGGACTGAAGGTTCACTTTGTGTAAATGTGATGTACATACAGCCATTTTTCATAACATCAACGAACAAACCTGAAATAATGCATCCTTTAATGGCTTTATTTGGCATATTTAACAAACAATAGTAACAGGGGTAATAGTAACAGGGGTTGTATTTTTTGGAAAGAATAAAATCATAACATCAAAGCTGTCGGTGTTTATTCAATTTCATGTTTATCAGTTGCCCGAACAATCGGACACTGTAACGTATGTTTGTATAAACCAAAAGACACTTCCGGTTTGTGAAGATTTGGATAGTTCATAATAACATGTCTTTCAGCGTTTGTTTGATTGAATCTATTCCCACAAGGTCATACATGATTATCACTGTTTTATCGGAGGCAATTTTAATTAGTGCATAGAACGTCTTTTGAACTTATTGAACTAAGCGCATTTGTGAAACCCTTTATTACTTAGAATAGTGGACGGTTTTATGCTAAAAGCAGCTTAATGATTAAAATCATCACTATTTGTTCAATGGTTCAATAATATTGCATAGTCAAATCAAATGTAAGTTCTTGTTATTATAGCGCTTTATAAAGGCTGTTGTTATTGCAGTATAAATTGCGGTATAATGAAACGGAACGCAATATCCTTAGTAGATTTAATGGATTAACAAATGAAATGAAACACCCGATCACTATCTTTTAATCAGGCACAGATAGTATAACAACACGTTTTGTTAAAATTGAAACATTTATTGTATCAGAAATGTATTGTTAACGATTTCAATTGACAATTGACATCATGGCATACATCTTACAACTTAGATTCGAAACGAAAATATTTACTCAGGTCTGTTTATTTTCAAATACTTATGCGGAATGTTCAAAGGAAAGTTAAAATGTATCGCGACTTTTTAATTGACA
This sequence comes from Dreissena rostriformis, assembly GCA_007657795.1. Taxonomy (NCBI): domain Eukaryota; kingdom Metazoa; phylum Mollusca; class Bivalvia; order Myida; family Dreissenidae; genus Dreissena; species Dreissena rostriformis. The sequence continues at coordinate 27,417 of VMBQ01010098.1, read as the reverse complement.
GGTCTCTAATTCTCCTTGTGTGGGTTTCTGATTGTTGTTAACAAGACTGTATGGACTCTAACAGACTTTAATGATTTTTTAATAGTACCAGAGCTTGTACCGTTATCCTTCACAAATATGCGGTACGAGATTTCTAGCAAGCAATTAGCAGTGCCCAATATTTGTCGGATGCCATTCATAAACTTAATACATTTAGTGAAATTCAAAGTTAAGTGTTCATTTTCTAAATTAATTGAAATCGCTCTAGTTAAAGTCTACGCCACGCATTTGAGTCATTAACCCAGTTATGCCTAGCGTCTAGAAAGAAAGGGCCTAATGCGGCGTCTCATCTGGGTCTGCGCTTTTTGCTTAAAGGAATTTCTGTAAGAAATATTCTAAAAATAGAAATAAATATATCAGACATCCCTTATTTTGGAAATAAATTAATCCAATTTAGAAGGATGGGAGAGTCCATTAGGCATACATTGGTTAAACACGATGTACAGTAATCTGTGTAGGCTATAACAGCTCGTTGCTGATACGTAGCCTAATTAACTCTTCAACACAAAATAATGATGTGAGAAAGCTTCTTTCCAATCATTTCAAACCTATTTTCAATTTTAGCCTCCCTGTGACAAAAAAGAGGCCAAATGCATGTGCGTAAATTGTCGTCCCTTATTAGTCCTAGTAGGCTAATCAGGGACGGCACTTTCCGCTATTATTGTATTTATTTTTTGTTGAAAGGAAGTTTCTTCTAAACGAAAATCCGTTTTAGGCGAAAAGTGTCGTCCCTGGTTAGCCTGTGTGGACTGCACATGCAAATATAGGACAACACTTTACGCACAGGCATTAAGCCCCGTTGTACGAGAAGGAGCTACATATATGAACAAATACAAAACGATGGTTCATTACATTTTCCATTTATAGCTCTCAGTGTTCGTTAAAACAGAACAATCAACCGTGAGCATGGCTTAATATAAAACACTATGAATGCAATACAAATTGCAAGTATACTCATTGTAATACCATTGCCATTTTAAGATCACATTACTTTTTTCAAAAAACTACTTTAAGCATCGTTATGGTGTCATTCGGCTAATTAAAGGTCACTTTGAAAGATATTGTTTTACATTTCGTTCATATACGTTGTTATTTTGGGTATTTATGCTGTGCACATTTTCTATGCTCTATTAATGGTATTTCAAACATACATTTGCAATCAGAGACAACAAATGCATAACTTGTGTAGTTATTTAAACAGACCCATGTCATATGGGATAAAAGCAAATCAATATGAACAAACTTCAGATATAAGAAAGTATAACGAACACTGATCGCGAGTGATATGGGATAGAGTCCCTGACTGGTCTCTGACTGGCCAAACAGTAACGAACACTGATCGCGAGTGATATGGGATAGAGTCCCTGACTGGTCGTTGACTGCCCAAACAGTAACGAACACTGATCGCGAGTGATATGGGATAGAGTCCCTGACTGGTCGTTGACTGCCCAAACACTTTTCATGCTCTGGTAGCTTAAGTATATACTTATTGTGAAAAGATTGTTTGTGTTAACTTCCACACCAAATCCCCTCCTGGCGACCTTCAAACGACGGTCGAAGCTGACCTGACTTGGACACGTTACCAGGCACGACTCTCTGTGTAAGACTGTGACCCAGGACCCGCTAGAGGAAGGTAGCCGTCGAGGCCTTCAGAAGCAATGCTGGTTGGACAATGTGAAAAAATGGACGTTCCTCCCCGTGGATAAGCTACTCTCGTGAGCCCATAACGGACTTTACTGGCTGATGATGATGCCGATGACGATGATGTTGTTTCTTTTGCTTCTTCTGTTTCTGCTGCTGCTTTTCCTGCTTATGCTGCTGCTGATGGTGATGGTGATGATGATGATGACAAATTTAGGAAACTTATACCAACACATTTAGTTTCCATTTAAGATGTTTTTAACATTTCCAAACAGACGCATTTCACATAACATATTTTATATATGACGTATGCGTTTCGAAATTTCAATGTGCCCGTACATTTTTAAGGTTTTAGCATACATATCACTTTTATTGACTTCCCTTTACATCGTGAAAATGGACTCTAGAACGCGTACATAGGCATCACCACAGACAGGTAGATTTTTGTTTTTATAAACGCATCTTATTTGTTATTGAACCGTAATTAATGTTCTTATCCGAATAATAAAGTTAGGGCCCATGTTATGATACTTCAAAGGCATAGCGTGAACGATTAAGCTATTCAAAACGAATAACGTTATGTTAGGCAAAATGAGTTCATGATCAAACAAAATTGTAAAATCGCATTGATATAAACGCAGGCGTAGTAAACAATTAATGAGAATACGTATTACGTTTATTCTTTAAGCATGTAACAGGTAGAGCACTCGAGCAATAAGCAAGGTCCATAAACAACAAATGAACCGCGTTCTGGGATAACTGGGCTTAATGAATATGCGAAAAGTGTCGTTCCCAATTAGCCTGTTTAGTCCGCAAAGGATAATTTGGGACGACACTTTACGTTTTCATGGAATTGTTCGTTAAAAGGAGGACTCTTCTTGACGAAAATCCCGTTTAGGCGGACAATGTTGTCTCTGAAAAGCATGTTCGAACTCCACAGGCAATTCAGGGACGACGCGTAACGCACTTGCATTAAGCCCCGTTTTCTCAAAATGATGTTCAGACATTGTGAATTTTAACCCCGTTTTTTTTTGTATGCTTGTGTACCCAAGAAGAAAGCTACGAACAGATTTTCTTAAGAATATCAGAAAAAAATGGGTCTTAATTCAATGTAGGGAAATGTTTCCTTTACTACACAATATAAACATATTCTAATCATACTGTGTGTTCCTGTTAGCGGAAAATTTGTAGTTAATGCGATGACTTGAAAATATCACGAAAAGCCTTGTGAATGTCATAATGTATTCATATTGATCAATTCACATTCGAAATCAAATAAAGTTAATTTAAAATGAGTTTTCCTTTGAAAATCATTGACCGGTAAATTGCATTGAACATTAAGCATACAATTCAGTCAATACATTCATGAATGAGTTCGGTTCATTGGATTGAATACAGGATTGCTGCTATTAGAACATTCAAAACTTCTTTGTGGACGTGAAAAGTTAAATTATACGATAATGTGTGTGGCGTTCAAACATATTATGGTTTGTTCACTGGAAAATAAGGTTAAATAACAAGTTCAATGCACCTTTTAAAGGGACTGTAAACCACGAATGACGAAAAAAGAAAAGTTCTATAATACCGTATTTTGTTTTACAATTATAAATTTATATTGATTAAAATTTAAATCAATATAAACTAATAATTGTAAAAAAATACGGTATTTTAGAACTTTTCTTTTTTCGTCATTCGTGATTTACAGTCCCTTTAATATATCACATTTCAATCATTTACAGAGGATTATTTCGGAAGATAAATACAAGGGCCGAAGATATGTATTCGTACATCTCAAATGCAAATTGTTAAGGTTAAATCAGACGGATATAAAAAACGTAATGTATTTCAGAAAATAATTCATTTACGGTGTAAAGATTTTTGTCATAAATATTGTTATCAATTTAAATTTTCGCCGCAGTTTAATTATGTTCATTTGCATGCACAAGCGTGGTTCATTGGTTTTAATATACCATGTCTGTAAATCAATAAAAATCAATTGAGATTTCGAAAAATTATGAGTATTTATCTTTTCAAGATGTCTTTGCTGTTTTATTTATTTTGCTATTTACAAATCTACCTAGCTTTCACTCTATGTTGTTACAATGTTCGTTATTCCTATGTATTTATGTTTGCTTTTTACACTATTATTTATTTTAATGTCACATGGAAGACAAGTCAAATGGACAAAGTGACGTTCAGATATACGCAGTCCTTTCCCTTTTATCAGAATACCTTTCGTTACAGAACAATGTAATCTTCGTTATCATATTTCCGTGTATGTATAATGTCTGCAATTTTTAAATAATTGTATAATGGAGGACATACTTACCGTGTAAATGCCCCTTTTTGTAAGGGTCAATTTGCTTCTTACTTGCGATGCCGTCCCGTTTCCAACTAACACCACTGGGATATTCAGTCATATAGTTATTGCCGAGTCAGTATACAAGAGTTGTGTGCTCGATGAGATTTTGATTGGTCAGGTTGGCTATAGCCTTTTAAAGGTATGATTAAAGGCTGACCATGCTTTATTTTTCATCTGTTGCTAAGCGCGAAACACGCGACTGCCATTGCTATTTCATAATGTTACGTCTGTCATCTTTACAAAATGCAAAAATAAAATAAAAATATTATACTGTTTTGGTTGCCTTTGTGCATCGATATCTCTAGATTGAAAATGAAATGTATTTACTATGAATGGCATTTATCTGATTATAGGAGGAATATGACTAAATATAGTGAAATATGTTTCGGAATGATATGATATGCAGTAATTCTTTGCTTCTTTGGTTGTTACATTGTTCTATTTATCACCGGAGGCTGTTAAAACTACAACCTCTAGAAAGGGTTGGTGATAGTTCTATTCCCCATCCAATCCCACTACATGTCAGAGTGTGATTTTATATCTGCAAAAAAAAATAGGACACATGGTCTCAACGCCAGTTGATCTCTTTCTCTCATTTGATCTGGTACTATAAATGCGTCTTTTTCCAGCGTTTCGTGATAATATAATCAATTTGAAAAGCCCTTATCCAGCCACGAGAATTTAATATATGCTTAAATGTCCTCAGTTCGAACATTAGAAATGGCGTTGATTTCACTTAAAACTATTTTGTTTGTAAGCACTGCATGTTATGTTTTTTTTTATGTTTGTAAGCGCTCGATGCGCGTGTAATAATGAATTTACTATAACCTTTTGCTGTTGCTGTTGTGGGTTTTTTGTCGTGTTTTTGTTAATGTTTTTTTTTCGACAGGTATGATGACAATAAGAAACACGTTTCTGCATGTATAAGTGTTTTAGTATTTAAGTATTTGGGAACTGGGACTTTAAGTTTAGTAGATTCAGAAACGTTAAAGAATGTGTTTAATTCACTTTTATCGATTTGTATAGACGTTCTGTTCCGGATTCATTTTATGAGACTTACAACATACAGAGCTTAATGTTGTTTTTTTTTAGTTAGGAATGTAAGGTTCATTCGTCCTTCGGTGTAATAAAGTTTTGACAATCTGAGTCGTGTCACATATTAAACGGATACAAACTTTTGAGTAAATCCGGTCTCGCGCCTGTTTTTAAATTTTAAAACGAAACACCAGCGTGAACTTGATGACACTTTGTACTTAAACATGAACCAATATTAGCAAAATTGTGTAAAAAGGATTTTATAAGCAAACCTTTGATTGTACATAAAGCCATTTTTCCTAATAAAATCAACGAACAAACCTGAAATAATACCCCCTTTTATTTTACAAACAATAGAAACAGGGGTTAAGATGTCATGAAACAATTAAATCATAACATCAAAGTCTCCGGTTTGTTTAATTTAAAGTTAATCGGTTGTCCGAACAATCGGACACTGTGACGTATGTTTGTATAAACCAACAGACACTTACGATTTGTTAAACTTTGGATAGTTTATAATAACATCTATTTCGGTGTTTGTTTGATTGTACCAAACTAGTTCACGGGCATGCATGGTTATAACTGGTTTATAAGAGTTAATTATAATAAGTGAATCAAACTGTTTAATTTTTTTTATTGGAACATCGGCAAAACGACTTTTTACCATTTACATACAAGTAAACAAATTATACTCAAATTGCATCAGAACATGTACGTGAATATACATGTATAAACAAAAACTCGTTACATGTAAACAAGTAATAAAAGGACGATATATTTAGGGTTGCCTATCATGTTTATTTAAGAAGCAAGGCATATGTATGTAATCTGGCAACAGTGTTACTGACTCGATTATTTCGATTATGTACTCTAATGTAGGTATGTTAAATGAATGAAGTCATATAAATTAATGTTGCTTGTTTATCATATGTTCAGGTAGGTCATAGATGTGTCTAGTGATTTGAATAACTGTTCCGAATGTAACACCTTTTTATATTGAAATGATTAATGGTTACAGCAGATTGATGAATAAAACGTTCAAGTATTTATTGTATTATGCAAATAAATTCATTCAAATAATCAAGTTAAATGTATTTTACTTATAGCGCTTTATAATGGCTCTTGTTGCATGTTCAGTGTTTCGTCCGGTATTATGAAATGGTACGCGATATCCTGAGTCGATTTAATGGATTTAAAAAAGAAATGAAAAACACGAACACTCACTTTTTATCAGCAACAAATAGAGCTACAGCACGTTTTGTGATAATTGAAAAACGTATTGTGTCCGAAATATATTGTAAAGATTTCAATTCATATCATGTCATATATGTTATCTCACAACTTAGATTCGAAACGAAAATATTGACTTAGGTCTGCCTATTAGCTACCTAGGGATAATGTTCAAAGGAAAGTTAAAAAGTATGGCGACTTTTTATTGACAGGTCTATAATCCACCATGTGTGGGGTGCTGATGTTTGTCCACTAGACCACATGGGCGCTTACTAACTTAGTGAGTATTTAATAGTACCAGAGCTTTTACTTTAAACCTTCACAAATAAGTGGGGGCGAGATAACATTCTGTGTTGATTTTAAAGAAATCCATTGGCAGTATCCAATATGTGCCTGATGTCATTCATAAACTTAATACGTTAAGTGAAATTCAAATGAAAGTTTTCATTTCCTTCATTAATTGAAATTGCTCCAGTTAAAATTTAAGCCACGCATTTGAATCCTTAAACTCGACGTACAGTGATCTGCTTATGCTATAACAGCTCTTTGCTGATACGTAGCCTATCTAACTGCGCAACACAACATAATGGCGTGAGAACGCTTCTTTCCAATCATAACAAAACGTTTTTCAATTTTAGCCTCTCTGTGACAAAAAGAGGCTAAATGCATGTGCGTTAATTGTCGTCCCATATTAGCCTGTGCAGTTCTAGTAGGCTAATCAGGGACGGCACTTTCCGCTATAATAGTTTTTTGCTTAAAATAATTTTCTTCTTAACGAAAAATCCACTCTAGGCGAAAAGTGTCGTCTCTAGTTAGATTGTGTGGACTGCACATGCAAATATGAGACAACACTTTACGCACACGCATTTAGCACCGTTGTACGAGAATGCGATACATAAATGAACAAATACAAAACGATGGTTCATTACATTTTCAATGTATAGCTCTCAGTGTTCGTTAACACAGAACAATCAACCGTTAGCATGGCTTAACATAAAAAACTATGAATGCAATACAAATTGCAAGTATACTCATTATAATACCATTGCCGTTTTAAGATCACAATACTGACTTTAAATAACTACTTAAAGCATCGTAATGGTGTCATTCGGCTAAATAAAGGTCACTTTGAAAGATATTGTCGTACACTTTGTTTGTATACGTTGTTATTATTGGTATTTATGCTTTGCACATTTTCTATGCTCTATTTATGTTATTTCAAACATAAATTTGCTATCAGAGACATCTAATGCATAACTTGTGTAGTTTTTTTTTTATAGAGATCCACGTCATATGGGATCGATACAACCCACACTTCAGATATAAGAAAGTAACGAACACTGATCGCGAGTGATATGGGATAGAGTCCCTGACTGGTCACTGACTTGCCAAACACTTTTCATGACAGGGTAGCTTAAAGCCACACACCTTGAAATGAAGTACATGTTAATCAATCCATATAGATGCAATTTGAAAGTGTGCAAAATTATCATTAAATCTATAGCCTAGTTAGCAAGTTATTCAATTTTTTTTAAACGGTACTGCTTTTAAAACTGAAAGTAGGATTTATATACGTCAATTTTGACAAACGCGATTATTTGCAAGTTTTAAAGCGAAAAAAAAACGGATATCACCTTGAAACCACCAGCTATATTCTAATTGGTATAGATAAAATTAAATCTATAGCATAATTTGCAAGAAATTAATTATTTTTCAAACGGTACCTCATTTAAAACCGAAAGAAGGATTTCTATACGTCCATTTCGACAGACACGATTATTTTTAAGTTGTAAAGAGCAAAAAAGACGGATTTCTTCATTGCTACCACCAGATATATTCTAATTGGCATAGATATAATTAAATCTATAGCCTAGTGAGCAAGTAATTTATTATTTTTCAAACGGTACCGCTTTTAAAACCGAAAGTAGGATTTTTAGACGTATACGTCCCTTTCGACAAACGCGATTATTTTTTTGTTTTAAAGCGCAAAAAAGTCGGATGTAAGCCTTGTTACCACCAGATATATCCTAATTGGCATAGATAAAATATGTTTCTTATTTATACTTAAATTTACTATGCCAAATAAGGTGTGTGGCTTTAAGTATAAACTTATTGTGAAAACATTTTTTGTGTTAACTTCCACAAGAAATTTATTATTTTAGTTTTCCTTTGCGTATGACAACATGTTCTAAATTGGACTTAATGGAATGTAAAGAATCTGTTGGATTCTTGTATTGATAATACTGTGAACGCGTAAACGCTGTTAACACTTACTTATGTTTCTGGCCATAAGTGGGATGGGATAAATGCTGATATTTATTTGTCAACAAGATCACATTAACGCTAACACGTATAAATGATTATTTTTTTTAAACCAGAACTTTAACCTTAATCCTATACAAATAAGTGGGCGGAAAAAAAGCATTACGTGTCAAAAGTTACATTTTATGTGGTTTTTATCCGTATCCGATCCGGATCGCACACTATTCATAATGTGAATGCTTCAGATTGAATAAGGATAAACCTTGATGGCTTTGAGATGTATCCAGTTAAATGTGGGGGAAAAAATCCGTTTTCATGTGCAGATATTTAAGATTAACATACAAAACACATTAACTCCATAGTTTGTGTGTGACGCTAGTTTTTCGTTCTAACGGCCAGTTTTCTCCCCTAATTATTAAAAAAAATGCATTAATTTAATGGTTTTATGTCATTTATGCCCTACACGTGGACTTTAGAACGCATACATCACCATCACCATCAAGACACAACTTTGCATTTGTTTTGTAAGGAGAAATCGTGTTTGTTATTGCAGTAAACCGTACTAACTTTGTGCATGAGCGTCGCTCTGAGAAAACGAAGCGTAATGCATGTGCGCACAGAGTCGTATAACATAAGCATGTGTAGTCCTTACAGGCAGATATGGGGCGACAGCGTAATGCATGTGCGTACAGAGTCGTTCCACATAAGCCTGTGTAGTCCTTACAGGCAGATATGGGGCGACACGTTCGGATTTTATTGTTTGTTTCTTTCGTTTAAAGGAAGTCGCGTCAAAACGAAAATCCAGTGGATGCGGAAGGTGTCGTCCCTGATAAGCCTGTGTGGACTGCGAAAGCTAATCTGGGACGACACTTTATGCACATGCATTAAACTCCGTCTTTCCAAAGCGAGGCTCAATTTGTTGTATGTTATCCCTTTAAACTTTATGTTTGAAAAGCACCACATTAGATCTTCAAAAATACATATCAACCTCTTTGTGAAAAGTAACGAGGTTACGCTATCAACTAATAATATATTTTCTGTTTAATTAGAGTCGGTTATAAGTATAAGAGGGAATTCTTTTCATCAATATTCGATACTGCAATTATGGTCGAGGCGACAATGTCCTGGAGAGGGACACGTTGTCCTTTTTGTTAAGCTCGTGCAAATGCGCTCAACAGTTGTGAGTCTCAAGTTGTCTGGTTTCATATGGGAGCTCGTTGGTTTTCTTTTCATAATAGGGGCTATTAATCACTTGTGACCCATATTTTTAATACTAAATTAAATGATACAGATGTATAAAATTTATTTGTCCAAATATAGGCGCTCAGTGGATGGATTTGTTTGCTAATGGATTAGCATTCAGATATTAAATGTTAAATATTAAGCACATTATGAAAGTGTATGCAATCTTTTAACAGTATGGTGCTTACTACTGAGCATAATGCTCGAATGTTCCAAAGCGAGGCTTGTTATATTCAAAATGATAACTGGTGATAATTCTGCAACTGCTACTACAAAATGTAAATTGAGCTTATCAAAATACACACACACAAACAAACACGCGATAACCGAATGACGAAAATCAATTAATTTTAAAAGTAAGTTTAAAAGCCAGGACACGGTATTTTGTAAATAGTTTATACATTTCAATAACAAAGTGACGCACTGACGTTATGCGATACTTTTGTTCAATAGACAAGATTTTATCTATACTATCCTACTCTCACGATTTATTCACATCTGATAATTATATTTTAAATTACTTCGCTCACAAAAATGGTTCACGATTCACGTTTATCATTCAAAAGGCCACTTTTATTTTACACACATTGTAACTCATCAAGGTTTATAATCCAGGACGACGGGTCAGGACAAATGTGTTATGTTGTAACTGAAATGTATAAGCGTATTTAAAACATACCATGTCTTAGCTCTTAAACTTACCTTCAAAATTTATGTTATATGTGTCAGTATTTAATCGTGTGTTTCTTCTGCTCTTCTTCAATTAATATTATGTATGAATTTAATTTCTTAGTTATGCTGATTTATACGAACAAAAATTAAAAGCTAAAATCAGTCCGCATCGTTTAAATGTATTTTAGTTATAGTGCTTGTATATTAAGTATGAGTGTTATAATTTAAAATAAAAATATTTACATTTCTGTTTAAACACACTAGGCCATGTTTCCACACAACAAGTTATTTTCATCCTAGTCTATGTGGAAACAAATATGGGAAGCTTTCAGCAAATAAGAAAGAAAGTTGAGATTGCAGTAAGTGCATTTAATTCTTAAGCGGCATATATTGTACATGGAAAAAATACGGAGCACAAGACCAATGAGTATGTCCGGAACATGACAGCAGCACGTGTTGGCCCACAAGATCCCCTCCTGGCGGCCTTCAAACGACGAAAGCTGGCCTGACTTGGACACGTTACCAGGCATGACTCATTGTGCAAGACTATTCTCCAAAACCCGCTTGAGGGAGGTAGCCGTCGAGGCCTTCAGAAAAAAAGCTGGTTGGACAATGTGAAAGAATGGACGTTCCTCTACGTTGGATAAGCTACTCTCGTGAGCCCATAACGGACTTGACTGGCTGATGATGATACCGATACCGATGATGTTGTTGCTGCTGCTGCTGTTGCGTATTTTTCTTCTGCTGCTTCTGCTCTGCTTCTGCTGCTTATGCTGCTGCTGCTACTGCTGCTGCTGATAGTGATGAAGATGGTGATGGTGATAGTGATGATGATGATGACAAATTTAGAAAACTGATTACAACACAATTAGTTTCCCCTTTAAAGATTCCAAACAGACGAATTGCACAATACATATTTAATCTATGACACATGCGTTTCGTTATTTCAATGTGCCCGTACATTTTAAAGGTTTAAGCATAAATATCACTTTTATTGACTTCCCTTTACACCGTGCAAATGGACTCTAGAACTCGTACATAGGCATCACCACAGACAGATAGATTTTTGTTTCTATAAACGCATCTTGTTTATTATTGAACCGTTATTAATGTTCTTATCCGAATAATAAAGTTAAGGCCCATGTTATGCTACTTCAAAGGCATAGCATGAACGGTTTAGCTTTTCAAAACGAATCAAGTTATGTAAAGCAAAATGAGTTCATGATCAAAAAACAATTGTAAAATCGTAGGCTTAGTTAAGTATTAATGAGAATACGTATAACGTATACTATCGGAATGAGAGCCTGGTCTTATGTGGTATTATGTTTATACGGGCAGTTTATTCTTTAAGCTTGTAACAGGTAAAGCACTCAAACAATAAGCAAGGTCCATAAACAATAAATGAGCCTCGTTCTGGGATAACTGGGCTTAATGCATATGCGAAAAGTGTCGTCCCCAATTAGCCTGTTTTGTCCGCAAAGGACAATTTGAGACGACACTTTGCGTTTTTATGGAATTGTTCGTTTAAAGGAGGACTCTTCTTGACAAAAATCCAGTTAAGGCGGACAATGTTGTCTCCGATAAGCATGTTCGAACTACACAGGCTAATCAGGGACGACATGTAACGCACTTGCATTAAGCCCCGTTTTCTCAGAATGATGTTCAGACATTGTGAATTTTAACACGACTTCTTTGTTTGTTTGTGTACCCAAGAAAAAGCTACGAGCAGATTTTCTTAAGAATATCAGAAAAATGTGAGTCTTGATTCAATGTAGGGAAAAGTTTCCTATACTAAAAAATATAAACATATTCTAATCATACGTTGTGTTCCTGTTAGCGGCAAATTTATAGCTAATGCGATGACTTGAAATATCACGAAAAGCCTTGTGAATGTTAAAATGTATTCATATTGATCAGTTCAACATCGAAATCAAATAAAGTTAATTTAAAATGAGTTTTCCTTTGAAAATCATTGACCGGTGAATTGCATTGAACATTAAGCATAAAATTAAGTTTATTCATTCATGAATAAGGTCGGTTCATTGGCTTGATTACAGGATTGCTGTTATTTGAACATTCAAAACGTCTTTGTGGACGTGAAAAGTTAAATTATACGAGAATGTATGTGACGTTCATACATATTATGGTTTGTGCACTGGAAAATCAGGTTAAATAACAAGTTCAATGCACCTTTTAATATATCACATTTCATACATTTACAGAGGATTATTTCGGAAGAGAAATGCAAGAGCAGAAGATATGTATTCTTACATCTCGAATGCAACATGTTGAGGTTAAATCAGATGGAAATAACAATCGTAATGTATTTCTGAAAAAACAAACAACATTTACGGTGAAAAGGGTTTTGTTATATTTATTGTTATCAATTTAAATTTTCGCCGCAGTTTAATTATGTGCATGTCATGCACACGGGTGGTTCATTGGTCGTAATATATGTATTTTTATCAATAAAAATCAATTGAGATTTTAAAAATTATAAGTATTTATCTTCTTACTATGTATTTGCTGTTTTGTTTTTCCTATTTATTTATTTTTTCTATTTGCAAATCTACATAGCTTTTACTCTATGTTGTTACAATGTTTACGAAGACACTTGGACAGAATTGATAAAAGTTGAATAAAGTTTGTGATTAATTAATCCAGATGTCGTCTGTTTATTTGAATATAATTTGAGAAAAAAGAAATACGGACCAAATTGTGTATTATACACTTTAAGTCAGAGCTACTTCAAGTTACACTCATGTTGTAGTTGTGTAATATGTACACAATATTTAAAGCGAATATCGTTTGATAAATAATACCTGATTATACGTCTTGTATTCAAGGTTTGACTTTTTGCAATTCATATTACTCCGAGGATTGCTAAATGTCCTGAATGGAAAGTTAAGAATTAGGGCGGGCGTTTCATTCATAGTTTGAACCATGTGTGGGGTAGTAATGTTGATAATTGTAAACTAGGCCTCATGGACTTTTACAGACTAAATGTGTGTTTAATAGAACTCTCTCTTGTACCTTAATCCTCAACAAATACGCGGCAGCGAGATATCATTTTTCTTACAAGTTGAATATTTAAACGATATCAGCGATATCAAATAAAAGTAGGATGTCATTCATAAACTCTTGTATGCTTTTGAATTCAAATTCATATGCTCGTTTGCCAACTTCTCTAGAAAAATGTGCCTTATGCCATCCGCGGCCAGTGTAGCTCCAAAAAAGCCTGCACAGTTTCGCAGTCTGTTCAAGAGCTACCCTGTCCGCAAATGTGACCACAAAACCTTGCGAGATTTTATAGCGGACATGGGCAGCCCCTGTGCAGGCTGGTCAGGAGGTACACCGGCTCTATATGGCAAAAGTCCCATTTTCGCATGACGTGGGTCATATTTTGTGCAGTTAATCTTGCCATGTAATTACTATCGCGAAAAAATCTATTCATTCACAGTTTTCTCTTTTGCCAAAAAATATTTACTCAAATTTTAGGATAGACTGTTAAGTTGACCTTGAACAAAACGTTCAAACTGTTACTATTCAAAAGCATTTAACATCGATATTCAATAAACCTGCCGAACAGAATTGATGAGTTTGGAAACAATTAAATAACACTTTCAAAACCGTTAGTACTTATTTAATGTAGGGCTTAACAGTAATGTGTAATCATCAGAATAACACAATTGTTTGTTAAACCGATTGACACTTCCGCGTTTTAAATGAAATAAATCATGTTTATGCAATGTGTTATCCGCGTTTGTTTGATTGAACCAATTATCACACGAGTACGCAAAAGTTCAACCGGTTCACTAAGCGTCTGGTTAATATGTAATATATAACCAACTTATCGTCTGGTTAATAAAGTACATAGGTTACGTTTAATGTATAAGACTAGGCGCAAATTATGCTCAATTGGTCGTTGTCGGCTCAAGTACGCCGGGTACTCTTAAGTATACAACATTGTACCCCTGGTACGGAAAATACGCTAAAAGGCACCCGACCATACTCCGGATTACTTTTTAGTATATGTTTCACACCCCGAGTGCTTTAAAGTATACTTGATAGTACCCGAGGTACGTATAAGAAGTACCCGAGCAGACCATTGCCAATTGAGCTCAAGTTAAAAATAAAAATTTAACTGACGATTGTATCTTTTCTCATGTTTTCTTTTACATTATAAGTTGGTTTCTTTATATCTGTATACATTATAAGTAAAGTGTCTATAATACTGGTATAAACCTCTAACTTATGGCATTTACAGTAATTTGGGATGATGTGCGTAAAGTGTCGTTCAAGATTGGTGTGTGCAGTNGTATTTATCTTCTTACTATGTATTTGCTGTTTCGTTTTTCCTATTTTTTTATATTTCTATTTACAAATCTACAAAGCTTTTACTCTATGTTGTTACAATGTTTACGAAGACCCTTGGACAGAATTGATAATAGTTGAATAACGTTTGTGATTAAATAAATCAAGATTTCGTCTGTTTATTTGAATATAATTTGAGAAAAAAGAAATACGGACCAAATTGTGTATTATACACTTAAAGTCAGACCTGCTTCACGTTACACTCATTTTGTAGTTGTGAAATATGTACACAACATTTAAAGCGAATATCTTTTGATAAATTATACCTGATTATACGTCTTGTATTCAAGGTTTGACTTTTTGCAATTCATATAACTCCGAGGATTGCTAAATGTCCTGAATGGAAAGTTAAGAATTAAGGCGGGAGTTCCATTCATAGTTTGAACCATGTGTGGGGTAGTAATGTTGATAATTGTAAACTAGGCCTCATGGACTTTTACATACTAAATGTGTGTTTAATAGAACTCTCCATTGTACCTTAATCTTCAACAAATACCCTGAAGCGAGATATCATTTTTCTTACAAGTTGAATATTTTAATGATAATCAGCGATATCAAATATAAGTAGGATGTCATTCATAAACTCTTGTATGCTTTTGAATTCAAATTTATATGCTCGTTTGCCAACTTCTATAGAAAAATGTGACTTATGCCATCCGCGGCCAGTGTAGCTCCAGAAAAGCCTGCACAGTTTCGCAGTCTGTTCAAGAGCTACCCTGTCCGCAAATGAGACCACAAAACCTTGCGAGATTTTATAGCGGACATGGGCAGCCCCTGTGCAGGCTAGTCAGGAGGTACACCGGCTCTTTATGGCAAAAGTCCCATTTTCGCATGACGTGGGTCATATTTAGTGCAGTTAATCTTGCCATGTAATTAGAGTCACGCACAAATCTATTCAGTTACAGTTTTCTCTTTTGCCAAAAAAATATTTACTCCCATTTTATGATAGACTGTTAAGTTGACCTTGAACAACACGTTCAAACTGTTACGATTCAAAATCATTTAACATCGATATTCAATTGTTTGTTAAACCGATTGACACTTCCGCTTTTTACATGAAATAAATCATGTGTATGAAATCCGTTCGTGTTATCCGCGTTTGTTTGATTGAACCAATTATCACACGAGTACGCAAAAGTTCAACCGGTTCACTAAGCGTCTGGTTAATAAAGTACATGGGTTACGTTTAATGTATAAGACTAGGCGCAAATTATGCTCAATTGGTCCTTGTTGGCTCAAGTACGCCGGGTACTCTTAAATATACAACATCGTACCCCTGGTACGGAAAATACGCTAAAAGGCACCCGACCATACTCCGGATTACTTTTTACTAGTTTTTAGTATATGTTTCGTACCCCGAGTACTTTAAAGTATACTTGATAGTACCCGAGGTACGTATAAGAAGTACCCGAGCAGGCCATTGCCAATTGAGCTCAAGTTAAAGATTACAATTTACCTGACGATTGTATCTTTTCTCGTGTTTTCTTTTACATAATAAGTTGGTTTCTTTATATCTGTTTACATTATAAGTGAAGTGTCTGAAATACTGGTATAAACCTTCAACTTATGGCAATGACAGTAATTTGGGACGAAAATGAGCATCTGTAAAACGGGTTTTAATGCATGTGCGTAAAGTGTCGTCCAAGATTGGTGTGTGCAGTCCGCACAGGCTTATCATGGACAATAATTTCCGCTTTTATTTTATATTTCGTTTAAAGGAAGTCGCATCTGCAAAACTTCATTTAAGGCAGAACGTGTCGTCTCAGATTAACGTGTGAGGACTGCACAGATCCGAACAGTCTAATCTTAGACGACATTTTACGCACAAACATTAAGCCCAGTTTTCCCAGAGTGCGGCTAGTATATATCGAAAATGAGCTTGCAAACTGGTAATGTAACACATAAACATTTACAGGGGCTTGACATATAAGGTGCGCTTGCTTATTTATATTAAATGGTGTTTGATATGAAAGCTTATAGGCAAGAGCTTTTAACAAATTATTTATTCGATGACACTTTGAATTCCTTTGTGACTGCAATGCTGGACGAAAAAAGCGTTACGAACACCTTTTATTCTTCAATTTGGCGGCTTAAACCCAATTTCAACGACTTTTAAAGATTACCCTCATAACATTTTTTAATCTTAAAAATGACATTAATTTATCATTTCAACACATAATGTCTTAAAACAATATTTCGGATTCAATCAATCCGTGAAAATGTATCTACAAAGCTAGACATAAAAATGTATTTTGATATGTTTGGAGAAACATTCTTATTAGATTATGATCGATGTCCACTGTGTTTAACAAGAATATATTAAAGGCGTCTGTATCTGTTTATGATTTCGCA
Source organism: Dreissena rostriformis (assembly GCA_007657795.1). Lineage (NCBI taxonomy): Eukaryota > Metazoa > Mollusca > Bivalvia > Myida > Dreissenidae > Dreissena > Dreissena rostriformis. Next base: position 10,208 of record VMBQ01010098.1, on the reverse strand, counting down.
AAATCAAAATTGGTTTTTAAATAACGGAAGCAAATAGCCAGAAAGTAGTCACCTTATGACATTCAATGATTGTGTTAGTTTATCTAGTGTGTCTACCATGCAAACGTTATTTACTTTATAGGAGCTCCGTCGCGAGCACCTCACAGCGGTAAATCACCTATTGGTGAATACTAATTGAGCCTTGTTTTGGGAAAGCGGGGTTTAATGCATTGCATAAAGGGTTGTTCTATATAAACCTGTGCAACCCGCACAGGCTTATCTAGAACGACACTTTACGCACATGCATTAAACCCCTTTTTCCCAGAGCGAGGCTCTTATACCACCAACATTAGCTAAATACCGAGTCATGCAGATAAAAGTGATGTTATGTTTGTGTTTATTGTTTCGTTGTATACAGCTTTTGTCGCAACGATCCACGCTTTTTGACTCTTAAAACAAGTTTATAATGCACCCTGTCAGCAAGTCTAGGACAAAAAAAAGCTGGTTGGTTTTGTCTTCAATAGCAGGCTGTTAATTTAATGTTTCAGTAAGAATTGAATGACCGTAAACATTAGAATACAACTATTATTACGACCATAAATAGAACATTTCATTCGGTCAGTAGCACGCACTGCTATGAGTTCAATTATTTGATTACAGCTAGTTTTGGAGGTAGTCTCTGTTTGGAAGTTGTTCATCTCAATGGAAGTACTGATCTCAATTTAGGAGTTAAATATTTGCTGTTTTAACAGATTTGAATTATTAACGCGTTGCAATTGGCACGTTGTGTCTATGACGTATGTTTTTATGCATTTTAAATGTCGCCCTTTCATGTTTAAAGTACAACATTAACGAAAAAGCAATTTAAACGAACCAAATTATTAAAGGCAAGCACTGGTACGTGATGCTCCATTGGTCATTGTCGGCTCAGGTACCACTTAATAGAACCACGGGTACTTTCAACTAGTACCTGCGCCGAAAATGACCAATCGAGCGATAGGGATATTAAGGAATTGTTGAATTCTTCTTCATACAAAATCAACTTTTTTCACATTCAAACAATACATTTCAAATAAACTTGTTAAGAAAAAATGCCATCATTAAATAATGCCAATATTAAAGAAGCGACGTGTGCTTAATTCATAACCATGTTCAGTTTCAGCTTCCAGGAACCTGTGCCGTTAGCATCTTGGTTGCAACCGTGATAACTATACGTCCAACAGATCTTAAAATGCTCTTCAATTCATAGCGATTTGATTAATGTGCTAATGCAAAGATTTCTATTCGCGAACTTTTGTTCTGTAAGTACAGTAATTGTTATCATCTGATTTTATTTGTATCGTGTTATATTCGTCGTGACTGTAGACAATAAGTTTAACATGTATATGTACTCTGTCAAAACTTCGAAATTATAACTTAAAAACCCTAAGTCTATGAATTTTAAAATCGAAAGTGCAAAGCATTTCAAGATTGTTTGAAACTACATTACCTTAAAGTTAAACTGTTATTTTCTTATTTTGTTGTGTGATTTATAAACAGTTTTTTTTTATTCGAGGGTGATATGGTATATTTATTGCGTTTTTTATGTTCTTCATCGATCTTTAACGAACAACTGAATGCTGTATATAATACAAGTTTGCAAGTTCAAACTTGTAAAATAGCCGTATCAAACTGCCATGGAAAATACCCGCTTAGTTTTGAAACCAGACTATTAATATGTATTGAAATCGTAAAATTGTTAGTAATTTACCAACAGGTTCATTGTTTGATGAAACATGGTTCATTTTCAGTTTTCCGATACGGTAGGCACTTTAGGCTCATTAATAACACGGGATTTAGGAAACTCTGAGGATTTTAAATATTCAGGTACATGTATGTACACTCGACTGCTTTATGACATGATCTGCGACATAATAACTTGTCGCGTAGTCGTTCATTTAACAACGCCATGTGCATGTTCGCATTCTCTAATCACTATGTTTGCATTACCCGTTTGATGAAACATCGTTCGTTTTCAGTTTTCCGATACGGTAGGCACATTAGGCTCATTATGAACACGGGATTTAGGAAACTCTGAGGATTTAAAATGTTCATGTACATGTTTGTACACTCGACTGCTTTATGACATGTTCTGCGAAATAATAAATAATATAATGATTTCTATCGCAATTTTGGTGACGCTTAATGCGAGGTAATCCGAAGTTCAACACCGATAAAACACGTACATTTATTCAAAATACAATATGAAAGTATATTATCCCCTTCCTAAGCCTATTTTATCGTTTCTGCGGTAGTCGAAATCCATATTTACTTTCAGACAATGGCAGAGGGAGGTATCGGGCGTACAGGGTCAGGGCCTGAAAGTAATATCAGACACAGCAGCCTGTACAGTCGTCACTCTCAGGCAAGTCTGCACACACGTTTTGTATCAATAACAGCCGATCGTGATCTACGGGTTACGTTTAGATTTATGACATACACCTTAGCACCGCATTATCGTTGCCGTTTCTTCTGACAAAGAAAGATTCGTGTCTGATCTGTATAAAGGTTTCTTTAATAACTTTAACATTCATCTAAGTTAACTTTGTGGAACATAAATCTCAAAACGTTGCTTTTATAGGAAATATAACATAACTATGGTGTTCCGATGTGTTGTAGTGGATTACGATGTCACACAATCAACGAGTGCGATATAACACACCGGAACTACACAGTATTGTCATATCGCCTTAACTAATAACGTCCGTGCAATTAAACAACATAATAAATAATATACAGATAACAACGATTTTATTAGAAATGTTGTTTAAACAACGAATGTGTTTCCCCAAATGCCGCTCGGAATGATAATGGTTTTAACGAGAGATAACGCATACAAGTAGTCCGCTCTCCCAGCTGTTGGACACGGAAACAGGTTTCACTCTGTGTAGAACTTAATTCCTGTCCAGTTGCTTGTACTTTCCCGAAATCAACTGGTATTAGTTCTAAACTCGCAGTGCCTGCCACCATAAATCGGGGTTTTCTATTTACGATGTCCTATTATAAGCTAGAGAGGAAGCGACTGATTATTTGGCGACTTTCTAATTCAATCGAAAAAGTGATTTTTTAACATATATAATAGTTTATAGAAAATATTGATTCGAGTATAATTATATATTTGCCTACATTCCACCTTCCTTTTAACAATGTACATACACGCGCGCGTGTCAATGACGTAACTTTAACGAACGAATACATCATTTCCTTCTCAATGACAGACTAACGTCATTTTCATTTGTTATAAACAAAGAACCAATTTGACTCGTTGTTAGATCTAAACATATTTTCAAACCCTTTTTATTATAATTAGTCCTACAATTACACTAATTACTACAAATACGTTACTGTTGTATTACAAAAATGTCATTATATAATATTATTAGTAACAATGCATAATGGTATGGCAGTATGTCTATGAATACTTATTATACTATATTTTCAAACATGTATCGTATTACACAAAAAGATATATGAATAAAACACCCACATACTAATTCATAACTTTACATTCCATTTAATATAAATAACCACAACAAAAATGTATCTCAAATTTGATCTTAACCAGCTTCGGAACGGTGTTGTTGTATTGTGATTATGGTTTCAATAAAATTAAATTGCATCTTTACTTGACATAAAGATCGTGTTATTTTGTTTTTAGCAGCATGTCGAAAGTGTGTCCAAGGAGATATCTAGTATAATGACCATGCAGGGATACTGGGAGGAGATGAGACGGTGGCGAATTGAGAAATACAAGGAGTTGGATAGGCTGGGGAATGCACGTGAAAGTGATATAACTGTGATCACAGCTGGCAGCAAGGCAGAGGGAATGACCGGTTGTTTCGAAAGCGACATTGACGCATTGGTCGTGCTAAACAATGTCCTTTGTGTTGAAGCTGGTATCAATCTTCCCGCCATACCATACGACTTGGAAGTGTACAGGACAGATACAAGTGTATATCCGGGACATTGCCGACTGTTTCTAGAGAGAGAGAGGCGCCTATAAGTCACAAAACATTCACAATGCTCTGTTTAATTATGGATATAGTGACGTTCTATTAGGTAGTAGTTTATTGCTGGATGAAATTTCGGCATTTGTGCCATCTTCACATTTACCAGTGGTGGTACATGAACGCGCAGGGCCGTCGTTACCAGGGTCAGTTGGAGGTATACTTCATCTCGACAATGAAATCGCACAACGCTATCACTGTCCTAGCATCCTCCAAAATGGGCTGCCAGACCCCGTCATTGGCCGCCACCATTCAACGTCCAGAAAGTCGTAGCAACAGGAGTCTATGTAACCCCGGTTGGATTTACGGGAAGTGAATACAAGCACATGGAATGGAGGATTTGCTTCAACACCGGTGAGGCAGAACTCGTAAACAACCTTAATGACACACACGCTAAAGTGTATATTATACTAAAAAGATCCTCAAAGATATAATGAAACCAAATAATAAAGAAATTACATCGTACGCATTGAAAAACATCATCTTATGGCAAGCGGAAAACAACCCACAGACAGAGTTTCATGCCAGCAGTTTACTTTATTGGCTGCATGACGGATTGAGAGAGCTTAGAACGGCTATTGAGAAAATAGAAATTTAATGGAAGCCTGTGGTTTGGAAGATGCGCTGCGGCGTAAATGGATAGCGGATATCACTGACATGCTGGGAGAAGGACCCAGAGCAATACTGAGATTGCCGAAAAAACGAAAGGCCATTGTCGCGTCTCCAGAGCCGATGTTGTGCTTTAGCAAGAAAAGGATGGAGCTGGAGATGCTGCAGAAGGAGACGAGGAACAGACTGACGCAAAATGGAGATGAACACGGAGAGGAGGATCGTTCGGATTTCATCCTGAATATGATAGAGAGGCGCGTTAAAGAAATATATAATATATAATGAGATGGTACTACGAATGCTCCTGGAGGGCAGTTCTGTAAATGATCTGAAGGGTATAATCTATAGAATAATGCAGGCATAAAGGGGCTCATCAACAGCTTCTAACAGTATTATATTGACAACAATAGTATCTGTTATCTAGTATGTATTGATCCTCAGTTCATTGTTTATGAACTCTCAATAAAAAAAAAAAAAAAATGATATAAAAGATTTAATCAGACATAATTAAATCATGCACAAGAAAAAAATAGTATAGTCGTATTTCTGACATAGGTGTGTTTATGTACGTTCAAGATTGTACTGAACAGTTCCTTATTGGTTTATTGTTTGTGCCACACAATGGGCATGTTTATGTGTGTACATATACATACAATATTTGTGTTGGTTTTAGACATACGCATATACATATCATTTTTTACATCATGAGAACATATTGCAAAACAAGATCAGTTAGATATCTTATTGTAACACTCACTTTTTAAACTGATGTTCTATTTAAAGCTGTATTGTAATACTAGCTGCGACTTCAGTTTTCAGTATGTCCAAGGAGAATTCTGAAACCACAGTATTGACTAGAACTTATCAATTTTACCAATGAAAACCAAATGTCGTTGATTAAATATTAAGTAACAGAAATTACTGTCTCAGAAATATTGCAATTGTAACCCAGCAGAAGCTATTTTGGTTCATCTTAACGGCTAAATTTTTTTAATAAACAAATTTAATTTGGAGTTAATTTCAAAAGGAATTTGATTGTTCAGGTCAAATGAATAACTCATAATTGTTAACATGTATGCAATGCGCTTAACATTGTTTTAAGTCTGAATATGTGTTACATATTCAACATATATTCATTCAGACAAAGGAACAATAGTGTAAAATGAATAAAGTTAACATAAGAAAATATCATTGAAATAATAAAAAATAAAAAATAAAAACGATTTAATAGTTAAATACATATTTACAAAGTAAAAAAAAATTTGCCGCTTGTGGGTTCGAATCTACATCAAATTTCCAAGTCATAAAATTAGTTTCTTCTACCTTAGTCTGTTGCCTATTCTTTAAAAAGTTGTATGCCTATTGAGTTCCACTTGTAGGTTTGAAGGTGTAGCTTTCTATAATTTATAAACATTTGTAACAACAATTCTGGATTTAAAAACGTTCCGTATAACTTTTGACTCGCCAGGTCAGACGCATTTATAGTAGTAGTACAATCTTACAATACAATTTAACTGAAGTACTATTTAACGCATGCGCTCTATTGAGTACAATACTGAAGTGCATTCTGGAATACTAATCCATGCCATTATTTTGATGGGTCAGGAACAGACAAAAGGTCGGCGAACAACAACAACAACCTGTGATGAGCAATAATACTCGATCTTTATGAACCTGAATATGAATTTGTTTAATAACAGCTCATTGAATAACTTTATCTACCTGACACAATATGAGTGATTAAACGTATATTTATTTTAATACTATGTGTAATTTATCGTACTTCTTGTCAACATTCACTTAAACGAGTCAAAAATTCATAAACATTTGATTAGCAATTCGGATAATAGCTCCTATAAAACATTGTTGAGACAACTAGCGGTGTTTAGTTTCAAATGTTTTAAAATACGAGAATATATGTTGTATAGGAAGTCTAAAATCATTATATTTTCACTTAAAAAACTAAGGTACATAATAATGTAATGATTGTTGCAATTGTTAAACTATGTTTTACATAATGTGGTCACTATGTTTTTACCATTTACTTTATCCATGTGACGGTCTCACGAAAACATAGTTATTTATTATTAAAAAAGTATTGATTTCCCATGAATGTGATTGTTCAGGTGAATTTCATTCCAATACTGTTTATTATGGTTTCGTTTCAGTACATGTGTCTTAAACCATGGTTGCCCAATTATGCACGAAAAAACGAAAACAAGGAAGAAAAAAGTCATAATTGTCGTATCCTAATCCTTGATGTCAGTCTGGTTTATTAGTCGTTATGGTGTGCTTGTGTTTTTCTCCAAACCCGTCAACACGACATATTCTAGTTAAATCATAGTTAAAATATATTCGATGCATTCTAATTTGAATTAAAATCGAATGATACGCGTTACATGTTATCTAAAATTCATAAAAATAGATGTATGTAATTAATGTTAATTGCACGAACAGGCATTTTGAAACTTTGGCAACAGTTTCGGAGCATCACGAGGGTTCTAATATTTAATTTTAGAATTGTATTTATTTTGGGTTTATATAAGTGATCAGTAACAAGCATAGACGATGACACAGGAACGGTGTTTGACAGCTACGCTCATGTATAGTTCGATATAATATAATTATGAAATGGCACTTCAAAAGGTTGATCGCTGTGTATCATATTCTTTTCGGATGGCCCAGGTCAACGTTTGATCAATCATTGTATTGCTATATGTGTCGTGTTCTGGGAAAACTGGGCATAATGCATGTGCGTAAAATGTCATTCCAGATTAGCCTGTGCAGTCCGCACAGGCTAATCAGGGACGACACTTTCTGTCTAAACTGTATTTGCGATAAACGAAAAATTCCATGAAAGCGGAAATTGTCGTCCCAAATTAGCCTGTGCGGACTGCATTTTACGCACAAGAATTATGCCCAGTTTTCTCAGAACACGACACATTTTACCATCTTACAAAAAGGTCACATAATACAATTCAATAATAAAATGTCTTAATTCGGTGACTGAAATATTCTATTTAAATCAAGACAATTCCGAAAGTATGTTGGTTCGTGTTTAAACTCCGCAACTCGAGAACACTATGCATGTTTACGCAACATTTATTTTAATTCAACAACATCCGGAATTTCAAAATATGATAATGAAATACTTACTCAATAATCACAGGTTACATGTAGAAACGTTCATTTCAGCTGATTTCGAAACAAAGCGTACACAAATAGTCGTTCAATTATTGAATTATATGTATTTTTATTCAATATACAATACCTCAGTGATTTATTTATTACATTTAGCAATGTTGTTTTCCAATGTTCTAAATTGTCAAGACCAATATTATGTAGCTTAGTTGTACTTTTAAGTATAATAAATTATTAAATAAATTAATTATAATAATTTAAAGAAAATATGTTTGCTCATCTACGTGCGATATCTTCTTATGCCGTTTCAGCGAGCACCACAGAAAGTCCCGTAATGATAAATGAGCCTCACTGTGAGAAAACGGGGATACATGCATGTGCGTTTGCCGCCTTAACTTGATATTCGCTTAGAAGAAACTTCCTTCAAAAGAAAAATAATATAAAAGCGGAAATTGTTGTCCTTGATAAGCCTGTGTGGACGTAACAGGCTAATCTGGGACGACACTGTACGCACATGCATTAAGCCCCGTTTTCCCAGAGCGAGATTCAAATCATGCACTAGTATACCTTCTGTCTTCCATTTTAAAATGGCGTTAGTGACAACACAAAGCATAAGATAACACACACCATTTTGAAATGACCAACACACGAATTGCAATGTTCCTGTGCGATTGACATCACGAACACATACATGTATGCACACGTATTTTGTATTATTTAAGAACACTTCAACAACAGGTTATTACAATATTGAAAAGATTAAAATTTTAACAATATTAATTATCATAAAATACTGTACATTTCTTTGTGAGTGGATACTTTGCAAAAGGTTTGTGTATCGAATACCTGTTTAGTATACCATTGGACATACATACCCTTTTGAAGACTTCAAGGGAAGGTAAGTTTTCATATTTCCTTGTCAAAAGTAGTAACATTATCAACAAATGATAGCATGAATCACGATTTCTTTCGTCATGCAAAACGTTTTATTACACAGTTTAATATATACGTTTGTTTATATTTGTAATGGAAATTTATATCTGTTAACATATAATCTTTTATCTTTAGTGTTAATTATTTAAACACAATACAATCAGATCTACAGTTGTTGCTCGAATACACGCGCAATCGTTGACAGGGTCGATGTTGTTTTATGCGGATTTAAGAGCATAGTGCACTAAAGAAAAATGCAACTTATTTGATAGTCTAGTAGGTACAAAATTAGCNAGCTCATTGAATAACTGTATCTACCTGACACCATATGAGTGATTAAACGTATATTTATTGTAATACTATGTGTAATTTATCGTACTTCTTGTCAACATTCACTCAAACGAGTCAAAAGTTAATAAACATTGGATTAGCAATTCGGATAATAGCTCCAATAAAACATTTTTGAGAAAACTAGCGGTGTTTAGTTTCAAATGTTTTAAAATACGAGCAAAAATGTTGTATATGAAGTCTACATTATATCTTTTCACTTAAAAAACTAAGTTTCAGAATAATGTAATGATTGTTGCAATTGATGAACTATGTGTTTTTATCATTTACCTTATCCATGTGACGGTCTCACGAAAACATATATATATAGTTATTTATTTAAAAAAAGTAGTGATTTCCCATGAATGTGATTGTTCAGGTTAATTTCGTTCCAATACTGTTTATTATGGTTTCGTTTCAGTACATGTGTCTTAAACTATGGTTTCCCAATAAAGCACGAAAAAACGAAAACAAGGAAGAAAAATGTCAAAATTGTCGTATCCTAATCCTTGATGTCAGTCTGGTTTATTTGTCGTTATGGTGTGCTGGTGTTTTTCTCCAAACCCGTCAACACGACATATTCTAGTTAAATCATAATTCAAAATATATTCGATGCATTCTAATTTGAATAAAAATCGAATAATACGCATAACATGTCATCTTAAATTCAAAAAAATAGATGTATGTAATAAATGTTAATTGCACGAACAGGCATTTTGAAACTTTGGAAACAGTTTCGGAGCATCACGAGGGTTCTAATGGTTAATTTTATAATTGTATTTATTTGGGGTTTATATAAGTGATCAGTAACTAGCAGAGACGATGACACAGGAACGGTGTTTGACAGCTACGCTCATGTATAGTTCGATATAATATAATTATGAAATGGCACTTCAAAAGGTTGATCGTTGTGTATCATATTCTTTTCGGATGGCCCAAGTCAACGTTTGATCAATCATTGTATTGCCATATGTGTCGTGTTCTGGGAAAACTGGACATAATGCATGTGCGTAAAGTGTCACGCCAGATTAGCCTGTGCAGTCCCCCTAAACTGTATTTTCGCTAAACGAAAAATTCCATAAAAGCGGAAATTGTCGCCGGGCCCCGTTTCATCAAAATTTGCGATGCGATATCATCGCCGATCGCCGATTGCTGATCTTTTACCTGCGATTG
>VMBQ01010097.1:0-28948 GCA_007657795.1 Dreissena rostriformis | reverse complement strand
CGCCCCCCCCCCCCCTAAAATAACTAAAGTAAAGTCAATTCATTTGATGTTTCACACTTAACTAGATCTAAATCACGTTTTTAAACTCATTTTTCTTCTTTTTCGTACACAACATTGCCCACTAATCACAGACAATCGCTAAATGTTTTAACCTTAGACTCTCTGTCGCCCGGTTTTTCAAGTCGAACTTTGCGATTGTGATGTATACCTCTTTTTGCACATTTATTCTCTTTTCGCTGCATTTTGTGTCAACAAAGATGAATGCTGACTGTGAGGCTGTTAGAGAGTTTCGGAGTATGTATATACTCTGTGCAATCGAGTGATAGATCTATACCGAATCAGTTAAATACAATCTCGTCTTCATCTTGGTCATTATCTTGCTGTAGGTACAAAAATTGTTTTAATGCCCCCCTCCCTGCTGTATTCGCCACTAGCCTGATAACCGTCTGTGTGTTCTTCTTTATAGCATTTCTTCCGGCTATATCCATCCGCATTACGTATAAACTATGCACTTTTATTGGCATTATAAGAACCTTGATGAAAGAACATAAGGCGTGACATGCTCGAGAAGTGGTTGTCAAAGCCCTCAAAATCACTAAAATCGTGGAGCTAGCAGTGCTTTGCCCTGCACCCACCAGGGGCCCTAGCGGCCCCGGGACCCCCAGCAAATCTTTCAATATCCCCCTCCCCTTACCAGAAATCCTGGAGCCACCCCTGCCGAAGGTGCTATACTTAAATATAGGATTTTATTAAAAATTGAAAACATATTTCAAATGGAGTTTTCTATTAATATAATAGCAAATTCAATAGGTATACTGTATTGATATGATAGAGATAAAAATTCTCGTATGAAATGTGTCCACTTTATCAAATTCTACTATTGAAATTGGTCAAGTTTATCAAAATTCTTGTATTGAAATGGGTCCTGTTTCTCAATGGTATCGTATACAAATGTGTCTGCTTTTTCAAAAATCCTGTATCAAAATGTGTCTTCTTTATCAGAGTTCCGGTAGAAAAATGGGTCACATTTCGGAAGTCTCAGTGGGCAACCCCTACCCTAAAATTTGGGAAGTTACCCCCCCCCCCGGGTCATGGGCTGCTCATAATGTCATTAATTAAAACATGTACATGTATAATAAATAACATATATATTCATAAGTATCACCTTAATTATTGCCTTACACAAAGCTCTCTTTTTTATAACAGCCGAAGTATTTAATGTATTTGTTTTATATTAACAATTATACTGATCTGCATGAACTCCCTTTATTTTACTGACGATTACGTCACTAAGCTTCCATGACGTAGGTCAACGGATGTGGACTGTTACTTGGTAGACACTGCTTACTGTTTAATCCAGTTTACGAAACTATCAACCGCGATAACAATTGAATAGTTGACATACCCGCATTGAAGACAGTGAGTCAGCTTTTATTGTTACTCTTACAGTGTCTGAGTTGATTTGCATAGGCGAATCAAGGGGGGGGGGCGGACGCGGCGTACGCCCCCCCCCCAAAAAAAAATCGCTAAAGAAACGTCAATTCATTTGATGTTTCACACTTTACTAGATCTAAATCATCTATTTAAACTCATTTTTCTTCTTTTTCGTACACATCATTTCCCACTTATCACAGACAATCGCTAAATGTTTTAATTTTAGACTCTCTGTAGCCCGGTTTTTCAAGTCGAACTTTGCGATTCAGATGTATCCCTCTTTTTGCACTTTCTTTCTCTTTTTTTTGATGCATTTTATGTCAACAAAGATGGATGCGCCAACGCCTTCAAAATCACAAAAATCGCGGAGATTACAAGGGGGAGGGGCTTCGCACCGCTGGACCCCCTAGCAGGGCTTTCCCCTGCACCCCTGGACCCCCAGCAATATTCCGCCCCCTCCCCCCTTACCAGAAATCCTGGAACCGCCCCTGATTTGAGAGTATATTTTGTACGACATACATTAATTGAGGGGTGTATGACCATCAGTTACGACAGTGAAACAAGTAATGAAGATTTTGAATTCACTTCATTTTTACATGGCACTTTATAAAGACGTAGGACATGTCATGCTACACATTTGTGTCGAGTTCTGGGAAAACTGGGCATAATGCATGTGCGTTAAGTTTCGTTCCAGATTAGCCTGTGCAGTCCGCACAGGCTAATCAGGGACGACACTTTCCGCCTTAAGTGGATTTTTGCTATGAAGAGACTTCATTTAAACGAAAAAAATGTCATACAAGCGGAAAGTGTCGTTCCCGATTAGCCTGTGCGGACTGCACAGGCTAATCTTGGACGACACTTTACGTAGCACAAGCATTATGCCCAGTTTTCTCAGAACGCGACAAATTTTACTAACCAAACACTCGACCTACAGGCCTACTGTTACAGAGAGTCAGTGGCCTGGTTAAGAAAATGTGTAAGGGTCTTTACATACACAAAATCTTTTTGATATACTTATAATGCCAATTTTGAACTACGGCAGTGAAGTATGAGGCTTTTCTAGTGGTATATGTCTATTGAACGTGTTCATATTCAATTTTGAAAACATATCCTAGGTGTAAAAAGATGTACACAAAATAATTTGTATATGGCGAACTTGGTCGTCGTAATTGTCAATCTGCTAAATATGTTAACTTTATTAAATATTGGATTAAGGTAACTAGAACATCAGAAAATAAGTTCACTAAAAAGTCTTCTTAATGCTGGTTAATGATTGCAATGTTCATCCTTATAAAAGCAACTGGTGTTCACTACTTAAGGACTTGCTTGGTTACATAGGGTTAAACGAGGCATGGTTATTTCAAGATGTTGGAAATGACAAGGTATTCATTTCAAATGTTAAACAAAGATTAAATGATAATTTTATTCAAAACTGGAATGAGAGATTGGGCAACTCAAGCAAGGCCAATTTATATAAAATCATTGCCGTTTTTAAATTTCAGCCTTATTTAGATTTGTGCACTATTAACAAATTTCGAATTTGTTTTTCTAAATTAAGATGCTCTTCACATAGATTACGTGTAGAAAGTGGGAGATGGGCAAAACCTCCCGTTCCTATAAGCGAAAGAAAATGTCATATGTGCAACTCATTAGAGGATGAATTTCACTTTGTTTTAGAGTGCAGAATGTATTCAGAATTAAGATCTCAGTATATACCATTTTATTACAGAAACCGACCTAACGTAATCAGATTTATTGAATTAATAACAACTAAAATTAAAACGTTGCTGCACAAATTATGCTGTTACATATATAAATCACTTATAGTAAGGGCTAGTAAAACATATGTACCCTGTTAATATACGTACGTGTTAAATGGACCTTAAACATTGACTGTATTTGAATGTATTTGATTGATTGCCATTATTATTTTTCAAAGAAGGTCATCTTACAGTATCGTGCCTATTCATAATGTCCTCTACGACAATATATTTGCAATGTAGTTTACTAATTGTAATGAATTGAATTACAGCGATTAATATTGTTTTTATATCGCATAGTAAATGACGTTTGGACCACCTATTTTTATTTCATAGGTGGTCTGCATATGATTTATAAAAAAAATACCTGTCAATCAACATCAAACGTCGTTATTCCAATGTATTTAGTTTTGATGTTTGTCTATTACAATTGAACGTACTATTACTTTGTATAATCATGACTAATTACTTTGTAAACACTGTACGCTTAATTTGTCCACTTGGGCTTTTGGCCTTCTGGATGTTCGAATAAACTTGTAAAACTTGTAAAACACAAAATAGAGATATATATATATATATATATATAATTTATATATATACTTAATAAATCCAACAGTCCACTGCTACCAGAGATATACTGATGATAATATAATCATAATATGGATAATTTGTTAAAATTTAACACACAGTAAGAATAAAAGAAAACCTTATTTGTAAAACTTAACTAAACAGATTGCCATCGATCTTTGCTGCGAAAAAGACGCCGATGTTTTGGCACATGTATTCACATTGTTTTTTAAATGTTTGCAAGTCGCGTATGCATGTGCATTCTTTATATTCTGACAGCATTTGCTACAAATGCGATTCCGTAGCGCAAATCAATGGGAAAAGCTCATAAAACGGCTATTTCAGCTGGTTCATTGCCTGAAAAGACGATAGGCTTAGAGAATAATTCCACGGTAATGACCGCTCAGAGTCGTAAAATTGGGCTGACATGATTCATATAATACGAGAAATCATTTTGCTTTTCAGCCGCCATGTGTGGACAGTATTTCTGGTTTATGTTTCCGATTTTCTATTAATCGCTGCAAAAGAACATGTTTTCTGATTTACTTTCGTTGATGGGAATCAAAACAAAATGTATAACATAACAAACTTACAGGTATCCATATATACTGTTTTGTTATGAGTAATGTGCCACAAAAAAAAATCGAGCACTTTGTACCTTTATAAATCTATCTTACCGGACCACATTAATTAATTGTTAACTATTAAATGTTGCTGTTGGTTTCACTATTGCTAGAAGTAGTATTTTAATTAATGTTATTGTTTTTGATCATTAATCCTACTTTTGTAATTAGAACGTATTCACATAAGTACTTAACTTACTTATTTAACACCTACTGGTTCAAAACCTAAATTACGCCTTCTTTCTGGGCAATATTTGTTTAAATAACCATTAAGTTACCGACCCTCTACTGGAGAATGTTTCACATAACAACCACCTTCCCACATGATCTACTATTTTTTACGTGTATACTACTGTTTGTTTGATATTTGTGTTATCCTCACATATATAAGCTCACATGTTATTACAAAATGAAAACGAATAAAATACTGTTCTGTTCTGGCGTTGGAATTTTGGCTATTGCTATTAGGAACACTGATGTTTAATGGGTTAAATTTATTTTAAGAAATATTTTACGAAATATTCGTTGATTTTGAGTACTTATGGGGCTTTAAATGAACCGGACATTGCTCACGTCATTTAAATTTATCTTATCTAAGGTCACCGTGGTGGTTATAGTAGTTATAATGATGACATCGTACTAGACACAATATTTAAGTAATTACTTGTAGAATTTAACCACTTAACCAACCTCCGCATAGGGATTTGACTGGAACCAGCATAGCTCGATCAAATCCCTGCCGTTATAACCAACCACGAGATGATAGCCGAACCATGTGGTACAATAATTGTTCCGGTGTTATTTTTACTTTTTTGTTTAATTTAGGTGTTTATTTTTAAATATAATGAACATAAAATCTTTGCACTCTTTTCAAAATATAAAAGAAAATGATACTCCTTTGTATTACATAAAACTTAAGCAAAAAAATACTTCCAGATCTGGAAGGATTTTCTTGTGATGGCAGAGATTGTATGTGAGAGCATATATTGACACTGATCGTGAATGCGCCATTAACATATCATATGCATGATAGAACCAAGGAAGTTTTTGGTCTCGTGTTCTTTCTGATCTGAATATCCGTCCTTTAGGGAAAATTGCCTTTTAACTAAGTAACATGTCTTGTACATTAACACGTCTTGTCGACAACCCAATATTGATTGGGACTTTGCTAGAAGAACTTGAATGTCAAAACATAATACTTTCCCATGCGTTTGATTAGCTCATATTCCGGAATAAAACATCAAAGATTCAATAACTATTTACGGCGTTTACTGTATAATTTTATGTATATGATTATGCTTTAACAAGATCGCATAAAATGCAGTTTAATTACACTCCAAAATATTAGCCAAGCGTAAAAACATAAATTAGACCTAATGATTTCCTTTCACTTGTCAATGACGCTTTTCCGCTCATTTAATGTTGTTACATTACCTGCTAAGAAGCGAGTCTAGTTTATAACAACGTTCTCATTACAGCAGGATATTGATCTATAATGCTCAAAGCAAATTCTTTTTAGATATATGAAAGTGTGCTTCGAGAACTGAAGTAAAATAAGAATCTTTTAATGACGNAGTTCATGAATTTGCAAAACAGAAATATATGATATTCACAAAGTTTAAAATACATGATAAGGTTTGAAATGAAATACCTGCATACATCTATAATGATGAGTGTTTGCATTTTTATTTTACAATACCTGTTAATGTGTATGATGAATAATCAATACCCTGTATTAACAAATATTAAAATGTAAGCTATGTAATTATGCGATTGATTTATTATTTACTAACATTGTTTTGAAGATCCGCATAAATAACATAAATGAAATGAGCCTCGCTCTGTGAAATTGGGGTGTAATGCATGTGCGTAAAGTGTCGTCCCAGATTAGCCTGTGCAGTCCGCACAGGCTAATCAGGGACGACACTTTCAGCCTTAACTGGATGTTTGCTGAGAAGAGACTTACTTTTTACGAAAAATATAATAAAAGCAAAAAGTGTCGTCCCTGATTAGACTGCACAGGGTAATCTGGGACGACACTTAACGCACATGCATTTAATTAACCCCCTTTTCACAGAGCGAAGCTCAAATGTTGTTTGCCTATATGATATTCGTTATAAAACCTGCAGCGATACCGACAAGATTACTTGTATGTGTTGTTGTTTACTGACGACTTAGTCGTATGAACAAATATGCAAATATTATTGGGCATTTCCCAACAGTGTACATGTGTTTTTTACTTTATTTAATGTAATGGTTTTTCGACTGTACCAACAAAAAAACATAGTGCACCTGAATAAGAAAGTTATTTGGTTTAGTTCTCGTACCATTTTATTCAAACTTATATTCTTGTTATTCATCAATGTTTCATTTAATTTTATGGATAGAAAATTGTACAGCCCCATTTAAACCCATAGTCAATCACTCTTGTAAATATTAGCATAACTTATTCAAGTATTTTCAAAAGCACAATATTAACGTAAAAAGACCATAGCATATTTTTCCGAGTAAAAATGACAAATGTACAATGTCTATCTTCCCCTAGCAGAGTCAATATCAATAATTGAGCTGTCTAAAACACGTGTTAATGTTTAAGACATGACACTTAGCAATTATCTTAATAGGCGGAAATTGGGATCAGAAATATCAAGAGAAAACAGCTCTCTGGATGTTCAGATGAATATGATTTACCAATCAAGCATGAAAATAATAAAAAGAGAAACAATGAGATTTTTTTAAACAATATATATATATGCACGATCGCAAAAGTTTAGATTCCATCAGTATCATCTATATCATCATAATAGTCGTCATCACATCACACCATGTTCATCTTGTTTTTCTTTTTCGTCTTCTTCTTCATCATCATTATCACCAGATCATCATCAGCAACGTGGCCTTCGTCGTCGCCTACGTCACATTAATAATTTAACCTATATACGGTGAAATTTTTGTTTCGATTACGGAATGACTTAACTATAGTTAATTGTATAATCTGCATCTCATCAAAACACAAATACACACGTTTTGTTCATGAATTAATTTGCAGTCAAAGCACATGTTCATGTTGCACGTTTTATTTAATTCAATCGATGAGACTTATTTTCTAATTAAGCTCATGCGCTTGAAACAAGCATTAAACATATACTCTCAAAAATTATAATTGATGTTTATTATGTACCTCGTGTGGTGTATACACAATAGTGTGTGTAGTATTTGCTGTATTTGTTCAATATAAGTACATGTATGTATTTATATATTCGTATATGCGAATTGTTTACGGAACAATTTAGAAACATACTAATCTATCTATGTATACTATTTTTGTCCCATAATTTGATGACTAATAATCGATATCAATGTTAAAATGAAACAAATTATGTAGAACAATGTACTCTTTGACACATTGTTTTATTAACAACTGTCATTATCGATGTTAAAGGTACATATCTTATGTTATGAATGAGTATAATATTTGTTAACTTCTTCTATTACATAATTTTCATAATTATTACCTAATTTTATAATAATCATCATCCATGTCATTACACTTGTGTATTATGTATTATGCATTTGGCTAAAAAGCAATTGAGCCCCGATTTGTGAAAAGGTGGTTTAATGCATGTGCGTAAAGTGACGTCCCAGATTAGTCTGTGCAGTCTCCGAAATTATCGGCCTAAACTGGATGTTTGCTTAGAAGAGACTTTCTGTAAACGATAAATAAAATAAAAGCGGAAAGTGTCGTCCCTGCTTAGCCCGTGCGGACTGCACAGGCTAATATGGGACGATACTTTACGCACATGCATTAAAACCCCTTTTCACAGAGCGAGGCTTAATTGTATGCTTAAGGGCTAATAAATGTTGATGTTGTTCTTCTATAAACAAAAATATAGAAATATTAATATATCCTCTATCACCAACCGTAATTGTATCCTGGTAGTTTTTGTTCTACTGCATAACTTCTAACCGACACATATGTCATGTGTATTCCGCAAAGGTACATCTACAGATAATTAAGGGCCTTAGGCCCANTATTCGTTATAAACCCTGCAGCGATACCGACAAGATTACTTGTATGTGTTGTTGTTTACTGAAGACTAAGTCGTATGAACAAATATTCAAATATTATTGGGCATCTCCCTACAGTGTACATGTATTTTTTTACTTTATTTAATTTAATGGTTTTTCGACTGTACCGACAAAAAACATAGTGCAGCTGAATAATAAGATTATTTGGTTTAGTTCTCTTACCATTTCATTCAAACTTATATTCTTGTTATTCATCAATGTTTAATTTAATTTTATGGAGAAAAAAATGTACAGCCCCATTTAAACCCATAGACATTAACTCTTGTAAATATAAGCATAACTTATTCAAGTATTTTCAAAAGCACAATATTAACGTAAACAGACCATAGAATATTTTCCCGAGTGAAAATGACAAATGTACAATGTCCATCTTCCCCTAGCAGAGTCAAGATCAATAATTGAGCTGTCTAAAATACGTGTTAATGTTTAAGACAAGACACTTAGCAATTATTTTAACAGGCGGAAATTGGGATCACACCATGTTCATCTTGTTTTTCTTTTTCGTCTTCTTCTTCATCATCATTATCACCAGATCATCATCATCATCGTGGTCTTCGTCGTCTCCTACGTCACATTAATAACTAAACCCATATACTGTATAATTTTTGTTTCGATAACGGAATGACTTAACTATAGTAAATTGTATAATCTACATCTCATCAAAAAAACAAATACACACGTTTTGTTCATGAATTAATTTGCAGTCAAAGCACATGTTCATGTTGCATGTTTTATTTAATTCAATCGATGAGACTTATTTTCTAATTCAGCTCGTGCGCTTGAAACAAGCATAATACATGTACTCTAAAAAATATAATTGATGATTATTATGAACCTCGTGTGGTGTATACACAATAGTGTGTGTTGTATTTGCTGTATTTGTTCAATATAAGTACATGTATGTATAACATATTTGTATATGCGAATTGTTTACGGAACAATTTAGAAACATATTAATTTATCTATGTATACTATTTTGTCACATAATTTGATGACTAATAATCAATATGAATGTTAAAATGAAACAAATTATGTAAAACAATGTACTCTTTGACACATTGTTTTATAAACAACTGTCATTATCGATGTTAAAGGGACAAATCTTATGTTATGAATTAGTATAATATTTGTTAACTTCTTCTATTACATAATTTTCATAATGATTAACTAATTTCATAATAATCATCATCCATGCCATTACACTTGTGCATTTTGTATAATGCATTTGGCTAAAAAGCAATTGAGCCCCGATTTGTGAAAAGGTGGTTAAATGCATGTGCGTAAAGTGTCGTCCCAGATTAGTCTGTGCAGTCTCCGAAATTATCGGCCTAAACTGGATTTTTGCTTAGAAGAGACTTTCTGTAAACGATAAATATAATAANGAGACATATTTTCTAATTAAGCTCATGCGCTTGAAACAAGCATTAATATGTACTCTCAAAAATATAGTTGATGTTTATTATGTACCTCGTGCGGTGTGTACACAATAGTGTGTGTAGTATTTGCTGTACTTGTTCAATATAAGTACATGTATGTATTTATATATTCGTATATGCGAATTGCTTACGGAACAATTTAGAAACATATTAATTTATCTATGTATACTATTTTTTCACATAATTTGATGACTAATAATCAATATGAATGTTAAAATGAAACAAATTATGTAGAACAATGTACTATTTGACACATTGTTTTATTAACAACTGTCAAATCGCCGTGGCGTAGTGGATATGGTGTCCGCCTAGCGATCGGGAGATCATGGGTTCGAAGCCCACTGGGAGCGTTCCTTTGATCTCCCCCAAAGACACCAAGTACTGGTTCTGGTCCCAGGAAACGGACTCGAGAGCGTTTAAACATGTATATAAGCCTACGGCTTTCGATTCAATCGAGCTATAATAAATAGGATTAAACTAATAACTGTCATTATCGATGTTAAAGGGAATTACCTTATGTTATGAATTAGTATAATATTTGTTAACTTCTTCCATTACATAATTTTCATAATTATAACCTAATTTTATAATAATCATCACCCATGTCATTACACTAGTGCATTATGTATTATGCATTTGGCTAAAAAGCAATTGAGCCCCGCTCTGTGAAAAGGTGGTTTAATGCATGTGCGTAAAGTNTTAGTCATTTTACTTCAAGTTTTCGTTTTTAACATGACTTACAAAGGTGTGCGACATTTATCGTTAATGTTGCGACATATATCGGCAGTTGAAATTTTTGCGACATTTATCGTTAAAGTTGCGACATTTATCGTCAGTAGAATTTGCGACATATGTCGGTCCTTGCGACATTTATCGTCAACGTTGCGACAAATCTCGTAGCCTGCGACATTTAACGGCGATGCGACATTTGTAGGCGCTACACACATGCAACCCCCTTTTCACAGAGCGAGGCTCAATGGTATGCTTAAGAGCTAATATATGTTTCTGTTGTTGTTCTATAAATTGTTTATAGAAATATTAATATATCCTTTATCACCAACCGTAATTGTATCGTGGTAGTTTTTGTTCTACTGCATAACTTCTAACCTAGACATATTTAATGTGTATTCCGCAAAGGTACATCTACAGATAATTATGGGCTTTAGGCCCATATATCATACAATGTGTTTAAATTGGTCTATCAACAAATATTTAAATCTTATACAAATGTCTTGATAGTAATCCAGTTAAATAAAAACAAACAGCTTCTTTGACATAATTGATTTTCAGTTTCTTAGTGTTAGCCTTGTTAAATCAACATAATTTTACACTGTGATCTCATTATTATAAACTGCATTGAAATGTCATATGGTACGAATTGATAAACGGTATTCGACTTGAAATAAACGGTAGTTTACTTGATATAAACTGTATTTGACTTGAATTCTGTAATTTCTGTAAACGAGGACAACAACTACGATTTCGATGACGATGATTTTGATAACGGCGAATAAATAAACTTAAGTTTGTGACACTTGTTTGTAGAAACAACATCAAATACAAGATCTATTCATGTTAATTGATACCGAACTTTACACCTAGTGCAAACATTGACGCCATCAAAGCTTCACACAGAGCGTGTTACAAAATGCGCTTCACACTTTAAAAGTGAAAGCGACAACTTAGTGGGCTTTGTTTACAGAGCCAAACATTCTCGGGCCTCTAATCGTGGGTATATATACCCTTAATTGCAGTGGTATAATCATCCATTGTTATTTAATTGCTACAATAAGACTAACCGTCAATTCAGAAGTGAACAAAAAAAACGATCATTATATTAATTCTTGCATATAACCTATGTTTAAAAAAATAACCAAGAATCAAGGTAAACCACACTAATTTATTTCAAATATTCTACATTTTTTGACTTTATTCATGTTTTTCAACTATTCTGAAAATTAATAACAACATCCAGTATTATTTTAGTGCTATAACGATTGTTATGTGTTATTAATGTATTAATTCTTCTTTAGATGGAAGCGTTGATGTCACACCTACTGCTGAGCGCCAGTAATAAACTGAGCCTGCCGAGAGGCGACATTCCACTAAATCTGAGTGTCAGAAAAAATGAACATCACACGTGCGAGAGCTTCGTTCAGTTGGAAGATCTCTGCNCCGAGCCTCCTGACCTCGGCTATGAAGCCATATTTGGCTCTCTTCCTAGCCATACTCACCTGGCCTTCCACCGCCCTTTCAACCCTCGCATGGTCTAAAGGCAACATAGTCCCAAGCTCATGACCAGGTCACGCCCAGACAACCAGAGCGTTCCCTGGTCATTCGCTTCCTCCACTTCCTTGAACACGTCTCGGCCATCAATGCGAAGACCACCTTAGACATCCTGCAAGTATAAACCCAGAGGAATTACTTAAACATTTTTCCAACCTATAGGACCTAAGCCTTCTTACAAGCAGGACATGTGTAAAGATCTATCTTCTCCCCCTCTTCCTCTGCGACTCCCACGCACCTTCCGTGGAACCACTCCTGACATACATCACATGCAATCATAAATGAGCCGTCGTCAACTCCCCTACACATACAATAAACAGGCTTATCTTGCACATCTTCCATCAGAACGCAACTCTCTCGCTCTTGAACCACCCATGCCGGAGGGTTATCCAAATTGCAACTTTTCAACCGGTCATGATTGACATTGACCCTTTTTCCACGTAATCGGACTTGGTATAGGAAATCGGTGAATTTCCTCACTACCACCCCTGGTCCAGTCCATTGTGGCAACAACTTCTAAGCCTTGCCCTTTTTTCCTGCCATATTAAGCAAATATACCAGATCACCTACTTTATAGGTGTGCTGGTGTAACCGCACATCATGATCCCGCTTCATGTGAGCCTGATACCCATTCAAACACTTCCGAGCAGTTTCATGGGCGGATACCATACTTTGTTCTAAATCCTGAACTTACTCAGTCACGGGCTGTGCCGTATGAGGTGACAATGGGTAGACTAACTCAGCAGGAGTGTAAACCTCCCGTCCGAGCATCATGTGGTTTGCGGTTAAACTGGTACTCCTACACACCGCCGAACGCATTGCCGCCGCTATTTGAGGTAAGTTTAAATCCCAAGTGTTCTGTCGGGACCCTACATAGCAACGGACTGCATCCATGAGGGTGCGATTGTACCTTTATACCTGACCATTGGTGCTTGGTCGATATGCAGTTGTTCGGGTCTTATGAATGTGCAATAATTCACACACTTGTGTGAACAATAGGCTCTCAAAATTAGTACCCCGATCAGTCATTATTTCCATGGGTATCCCATATCTACAGAACACTTGATTCGCAACTGCTTCTGCAGTCACCTCAGCTGTCTGCGAAGGTAAAGGGATACATTCCACCCATTTAGTGAATTGATCGACAACCATCATCACATACCGATTTCCCCTTTGCGTTAGAGGCAAGGGACCTAGGAAGTCTATATGAACCCTCTCCTTTGGGAGACCTGAGTGAAAGGTAATCATCTCATGCTTAGACTTACGGTTGGGTTTTTTACAAACCGAACAACGTGGGCAACTCGATAATACTTTACTATGTCATGTGACATGCGGTGCCAGAAATGCTTGGACTTAACCCTCCCTGACATAGGAATATCATGGTTCAGGACCATAATCTCTTGGCGCAAGTCCCGTGGCACCAATAGTTGCTGAAGATCGGACTTTGGGTCATTTCGCCAAAGCAGACCAGCCTCAAATTTAAAACATGAGCGATTAACCCAATAAAACTTGGAGAGTGCGTTTGCTATAAACTGTTCTCCCTCAGGAGGCTGGATACCATGGATCAACCACTTCCGAATAAACCGGAAGTCCTCCTCCGTACCCTGGTGTTTTTTTAATTTGAATGTCCCGGTCCGGAACTGGGGCAGCCTTATCAGCGTTCTCAACACTTGAATCCTCCCCAGCTTTAACCACTTGGCTTATTACCGGTGATAAGGAGACAACAGTATCCACCTCGCTGACAAATCCACCCCATTGTTCCTCTGCCCGAGTACATTTGGCACAACCACCACATGGCAGAGCGCCTATGGGTACACCATGCTCATAATGGTCTTCCCCATTGACACTCAATCGCGACAAAGCGTCTGCGTTTGCATGTTTCTTGCCAGCCCGATAGACAATTTCCATATCATACTGGCTTAACTCCTCCATCCATCTAGCTATCTGCCCTTGTGGCTCATTGAAATTTAATAACCACGTAAGACTACTGTGGTCAGTACGGACCAAGAAACGTTTGCCTAGTAAGTAGTGGCGAAACTGCCGTGTAAACCTCACTACCGCTAGCAATTCCTTTCGCGTGGTACAATACCGCCGCTGTTCCTTTGTCAGTGCATAGGACCCATAACAGACAACCCAGTGTCCGACAAATCCATTGCCCGGAGCCCGGGGGCTACCAAATTTTTTCATCGGGCTACTGAAATTTTTCAGCTCGGTTTATTGACAGACATACGTAGAATAAACACGCTGACTTTGTGTTTGTAAACTGTGTATTGCTTATAATCCGATAACAAAGTGCAATCAATTATCTAATCAGTCATCCATCACTTTCGGTAATGTTGATTGTAAACAGTAACAGTGTATTTTAATCATCCAATCAGAATCAACATGTCTCGTCTGCTTATAAAATAATGAGAGCGGAATGGATAGTTTGCGCACGTGATGCAACGTCATTTCGCAATTTGGAATTCTTTGTTTTAACCGCAATAATGAGTAATAGCAACAACGTTTTTGATGTCGTTAAATATCCAATGACGCCGAACATTAAAGAAATCAAAACAATAACGGATTCTTCAAAACGGTAACGAAACCGAAAATGAATATTAATTACACTGGTACACTTAATGCCGTTAATGAGTTATAGCAACAACGTTTTTGATATAAAATATCCAAGGACGCCGAACATTAAAGATTTATCAAAACAATAACGGATTCTTCAAAACGGTAAAGAACCCTAGAAACATCTTCCTGGATTTGACTGAGAACCCCTCCGATCGCTTTATCAGAGGCGTCAGTGTCAAACACAAAAGAATCCTCCCGGTTGGGAAGTCCTAGGATTGGGGCAGACACCAAGGCTTCCTTAAGATCAAGAAAAGCCGCATCTTGGTCCTCCCCCCCCCCACTGGAAGTCTTTAACTACTTCATACAGTGCTCTAGATCTACCGGCATAGTTCGATATGAACATACGGTAGTAATTCACCAGCCCCAGGAACCGCTCTACATCCTTAGAACTGTTCGGCACTGGCCAGTCAACCACCACACTTANCTACTACTACTACTACTACTACTACTACTACTACTATTATTATTATTATTATTACTTCTATCATTATAGTCAAAGTAGAATTTGCATCTATCTTTTTTAAGTATTTTGTCTTAAGATTTCCAAAACGACGACTAATATTTACATCTTAAACAGTCACCTTTATCTATGTAACTTTATATTCAAGGGAAAGACCCCCGATAATGTTGTAGAACTTAAGGTCCAACCCTTTTCCATATTTTTTCTTTGTGTGAATTGTAATTTATTTGTAATTGTCAATTTGGAAATAAAATATGCTTAAACTAAAACTAATTGATACAGAACTTTACACCTAGTGCAAACATTGACGCCATCAAAGCTTCACACAGAGCGTGTTACAAAATGCGCTTCACACTTTAAAAGTGAAAGCGACAACTTTGTGGGCTTTGATTACAGAGCCAAACATTCTCGGGCCTCTGATCGTGGGTATATATACCCTTAATTGCAGTGGTATAATCATCCATTGTGATTTAATTGCTACAAAAAGACTAACTGTCAATTCAGAAGTGAACAAAAAAACGATCGTTATATTAATTCTTGCATATAACCTACGTTAAAAAAAACTAACCAAGAATCAAGGTAAACAACACAAATTTATTTAAAATATTCTACATTTTATGACTTTATTCGTGTTTTTCAACTATTCCAAAATTTAATAACAACATCCAGTATAATTTAAGTGCAATAACGATTGTTATGTGTTGTTAATGTGTTTTTTTCTTTAGATGGAAGCGTTGATGTCACACCTACTGCTGAGCGCCAGTAATAAACTGAGGCTGCCGAGAGGCGACATTCCACTAAATCTGAGTGTCAGAAAAAACGAACATCACACGTGCGAGAGCTTCGTTCAGTTGGAAGATCTCCGCAACGAGACGCTAGAAGCTTCCGGCGCCTGGGAGACGACCGTTTCTGACAACAGTGATACCTCTTCCATCAGCGATGACAACGTCTGCATCAAACGTGAAGCAGTCACCCCGCCTCGATCGCATCCATTGTCAATCGATGCCATATTGCGAGACATCAAGCCGACTCCAATTCGATTGTCTTCTCCTGCAGTGGTAACAAGTGCGTTCTTTCCAAATCCGGACTTTATCTACAGCGTGTCACAGCGTAGCCGGACGGAACTTCCGGTCAGTGAAGTCTTCTGGTGTCACGTTTGCAACGCACGCTGCGTGGACGCTATTGACGCTCAAAGCCACCATACGATACACACGGTACAGGGAACCACGTGTAATCTTCGGAAGTCGCTTCTGGCCGTGCACGGCTGCGTCACGCGTCACGTGCGCCTGAACGAAGAGAAGATCCATTGCAGCCTCTGTGACAAGGCGGTGTCTCAGTGCTTCTTTACCAAACACCAACGTCTCCACAACGCCCATATATGTGGCGTCTGCCGGAAGGAGTTTTCCACCAGCAGCCGCCTTAAGGATCACATGAACGACCACTTGGAGGCAACACCTTTTGCGTGCACCATTTGCGACCGGAAGTTCTCTAAAAGGTCTTCACTGACACAACACTACCGCTACCACAGGGACCACCGTAGTTTCCAATGCGACTACTGCTCAAAGAAGTTCAACAGCAAATACGCATGCGCGGTTCACGAGAGACTTCACACGGGGGATAACCCATTTCGGTGCTCGGTGGCTGGGTGCGACAAGAGTTATCCCCAGAAGATCCAATTGAAACTTCATTTATGCTCACACAGATAAACATTGCAACGCGGCAATTCGTATGAAAACTATTTTCATGACATATAGATAGACTATAACTGGCATGCTTTTTTAAGTGTGATTTATACATTTGCTTTGAAATCCATTGTTTGGCATGCCATTTATTATGCTATTTTTGGTATTGTTAGTGGATATGTAAATAAATAGAATTTCAGTTGTATGTCCGTTTCATTCTAGACACTCTCGTTAGTCTGCTATATCTACATTTATGGACAAAAGCAAATAATTCAGTTATGCTGATTCTCTGACACCCGGGTGAAACACATAATTTTGATATAACGGTTGATTTTGTAATTAGTTAATGTATACAAGTAAGGATGATTTAAGAATGGAAATAATGTTATGTACAATTCAATTAATGTGTACATGTATAGTTTTCTTCTAATTAACCGCACCTCTAAAGTGACAAAAAATGAACTTGACACTTATGAGTGAAAATTTAAAGGTGATCTTGGGCCCCGGGGGGGGGGGGTAACTTCATATATACGGGTATATAGGGGTGTGCCGAAAATATGGGGCGTGTTTTTCGACTAAAATTATAGATATGGGTATGGTTTTTAGCATCTAAGTATAGATATGGGTATTGAAACCAGACATTTGCAGAATATAAATGCCTTCAAATTTGAAAGTATCAGTATCAAAATGGGTATGATAAATTTAATTCTTGTATACAAATGGGTATCAAAAAGTAAATTTCGCCCAGCTGTAATAATCGCGCCAAAAATGGATGCAAGAAGCTGTCAGTTGTAAACGAAGCGTAGTTATAGTAAAACAAGTTGTAAATTACGTCATCAATGACATCATACAATTTTAAACTATGATGATGTAGTTTCAGTGCTTACATCACTTTTACATTTCATTGCTCGTGAGAGAATCGATAATACAAGCAGGTGGATAATACCCGACCATAGGCGGCTCCAAGGGGAGCGGACGCGGCGTACGCCCCCCCCCCCTAAAATAACCAAAGTAAAGTCAATTCATTTGATGTTTCACACTTAACTAGATCTAAATCACCTATTTAAACTCATTTTTTCTTCTTTTTCGTACACAACATTGCCCACTTATCACAGACAATCGCTAAATGTTTTAACTTTAGACTCTCTGTCGCCCGGTTTTTCAAGTCGAACTTTGCGATTCTGATGTATCCCTCTTTTTGCACATTGATTCTCTTTTCGCTGCATTTTGTGTCAACAAAGATGAATGCTGACTGTGAGGCTGTTAGAGAGTTTCGGACTTTGTATATACTCTGTGCAATCGAGTGATAGATCTATACCGAATCAGTTAAATACAATCTCGTCTTCATCTTGGGATTATCTTGCTGTAGGTACAAAAATTGTTTTAATGCCCCCTCCCTGCTGTATTCGCCACTAGCCTGATAACCGTCTGTGTGTTCTTCTTTATGGCATTTCTTCCGGCTATATCCATCCGTATTAAGTATAAACTTTACACTTTTATTGGCATTATAAGAAGGTACCTTGATGAAAGTACATAAGGCGTGACATGCTCGAGAAGTGGTTGTCAAAGCCTTCAAAATCAGTAAAATCGTGGAGTTAGCAGTGCCTAGCGGCCCCCACGACCCCCAGCCAATCTTTCAATATCCCGCCCCCCTACTCAGAAATTCTGGAGCCGCCCCTGCCGAAGGTGCTATACTTAAATATAGGATTTTATTAAAAGTTGAAAACATATTTAAAATGGAGATTTCTATTAATATAATAGCAAATTCAATAGGTATACTGTATTGATATGATAGAGATTAATATTCTCGTATGAAATGTGTCCACTTTATCAAATTCTACTATTGAAATCGGTCCAGTTTATCAAAATTCTTGTATTAAAATGGGTCCACTTTCTCAATGGTATCGTATACAAATGGGTCTGTTTTTTCAAAAATCTTGTATCAAAATGGGTCTAATTTATCAGAGTTCCGGTAGAAAAATAGGTCACATTTCGGAAGTCTCAGTGGGACATCCCTACCCTAAAATTTGGGAAGTTACCCCCCCCCGGACCATGGGCTGCTCATAATGTCATTAATTAAATCATGTACATGTATAATAAATAACTTATATATTCATAAGTATCACCTTAATTATTGCCTTACACAAAGCTCTCTTTTTTTTATAAAAGCCGAAGTATTTACTGTATTTGTTTAATATTAACAATTATACTGATCTGCATGAAACTCCCTTTATTTGACTGACGATTACGTCACTAAGCTTCCATGACGTATGTCAACGGCTGTGGCTTGTTACTTGGTAGACACTGCTTACTGTTAAATCCAGTTAACGAAACAATCAATCGCGATAAAACATAACAATTGAATAGTTATCCAATTGACAGACCCGCATTGAAGACAGTGAGTGAGCTGTTATTGTTACTCTTACAGTATCTGAGATGATTTGCAATGATTTGCATAGGCGGCTCCAAGGGGGTGGGGGCGGACGTGGCGTACGCCCTCCCCTCCTAAAATAGCTTAAGTTACGTCAATTCATTTGATGTTTCACACTTTACTAGATCTAAATCACTTATTTAAACTATTTTTTCTTCTTTTTCGTACACAACATTTCCCACTTATCACAGACAATCGCTAATGGTTTTAATTTTAGAATCTCTGTCGCCCGGTTTTTCAAGTCGAACTTTGCGATACTGATGTATCCCTCTTTTTGCACTTCGATTCGCTTTTCGCTGCATTTTATGTCAACAAAGATGGATGCGCAAACGCCAAACCGCCTTCAAAATCACTAAAATCGTGGAGCTTACTAGGGGGGCTTCGCACCCCTGGAGCCCCTAGCAGGGCTTTTCCCTACAACCCTGGACCCCCAGCAATTTTTTCAATATCCCGCCCCCTCCCCTAACCAGAAATCCTGGGACCGCCCCTGATTTGAGAGGATATTTTGTACGACATACATTAATTGAGGGGTGTATGACCATCAGTTACGAACAGTAAAACAAATAATGAAGATTTTGAATTCACTTTATTTTTACATGGTACTTTATAAAGACGTAGGACACGTCACGCTAAACATTTGTGTCGAGTTCTGGGAAAACTGGGCATAATGCATGTGCGTTAAGTGTCGTCCCAGATTAGCCTGTGCAGTCCGCACAGGCTCATCAGGGACGACGCTTTCCGCCTAAATTGGATTTTTGCTAAGAAGAGACTTCATTTAAACGAAAAATGTCATACAAGCGGAAAGTGTCTTCCCTAATTAGCCTGTTCGGACTGCACAGGCTAATCTTGGACGACACTTTACGCACAAGCAGTATGCCCAGTTTTCTCAGAACGCGACACATTTTACAAACCAAACACTCGATGTTAGGCCTACTGTTATAGAGAGTCAGTGGCCTGGTTAAGAAAATGTGTAAGGGTCTTTATATACACAACCTTTAAACTACGGCAGTGAAGTATGGGGTTTTTCTAGTTGTATGTCTATTGAACGTGTTCATATGCAATTTTGTAAACAAATCCTAGGTGTAAAAAGATGTATACAAAATGATTTTGTATATGGCGAACTTGGTCGTCGTAATTGTCAATCTGCTAGATATGTTAAAATTATTAAATATTGGATTAAGGTTACTAGAACATCAGAAAATAAGTTTAAAAAAAAAGTCTACTTAATGTTGGTTAATGATTGCAATGTTCATCCTAATAAAATCAACTGGTGTTCACTACTTAAGGACTTGCTTGGTAACTTAGGGTTTTACGAGGTATGGCTATTTCAAGATGTTGGAAATGACAAGGTATTCATTTCAAATGTTANTTTCATTCTAGACACTCTCGTTAGTCTGCTTTATCTACATTTATGGACAAAAGCAAATAATTCAGTTATGCTAATTCTCTGACATCCGGGTGAAACACATAAATTTTATATAACGGTTGATTTTGTAATAAGTGAATGTATACAAGTAAGGATGATTTAAGAATGGAAATAATGTTCCAATTCAATTAATAGGTATAGTTTTTTCTTCACCTCTAAAGTGACAAAAAATTAACTGGACACTTATGAGTGAAAATGTAAAGGTGATCATGGGCGCCGGGGGGGGGGACTTCATATATACGGGTATATAAGGGTGTGCCGAAAATATGGAGTGTGTTTTTCGACTAAAATTATAGATATGGGTATGGTTTTGAGCATCTAAGTATAGATATGGGTATTGAAACCAGAAATTTGCAGACTATAAATGCATACAAATTTGAAAGTATCAGTATCAAAATGGGTATGATAAATTAAATTCTTGTATACAAATGGGTATCAAAAAGTAAATTTTGCCCAGCTGTAATAATCACGCAAAAAATGGATGCGAGAAGCTGTCAGTTGTAAACGAAGCGTAGTAATAGTAAAACAAGTTGTAAATTACGTTAACAATGACATCATACAATTTTAAACTATGATGACGTAGTTTAAGTGCTTACATCACTTTTACATTTCATTGATCGTGAGAGGGTCGATAATACAAGCAGGTGGATAATACCCGACCATAGGCGGTTCCAAGGGGGGCGGACGCGACGTACGCCCCCCCCCCCCCTTAAATAACCAAAGTAAAGTCAATTCAATTGATGTTTCACACTTTACTCGATCTAAATCACATATTTAAACTCATTTTATTTCTTTTTCGTTCACAACATTGCCCACTTATCACAGAAAATCGCTATATGTTTTAACTTTAGAATCTCTGTCGCCCTGTTTTATAAGTCGAACTTTGCGATTCTGATGTATCCCTCTTTTTGCACATTGATTTTTTTCCGCTGCATTTTGTGTCAACAAAGATGAATGTTGACCGTGAGGCTGTTAGAGAGTTTCGGACTATGTATATACTCTGTGCAATCGAGTGATAGATCTATACCGATCAGTTAAATACAATCTCGTCTTCATCTTGGTCATTATCTTTCTGTAGTTACAAAAATTGTTTAATGCCCCCCGGCCTCCCTGCTGTATTCGCCACTAGCCTGATAACCGTCTGTGTGTTCTTCTTTATGGCATTTCTTCCGGCTATATCCATCCGTATTAAGTATAAACTTTACACTTTTATTGGCATTATAAGAAGGTACCTTGATGAAAGTACATAAGGCGTGACATGCTCGAGAAGTGGTTGTCAAAGCCTTCAAAATCAGTAAAATCGTGGAGTTAGCAGTGCCTAGCGGCCCCCACGACCCCCAGCCAATCTTTCAATATCCCGCCCCCCTACTCAGAAATTCTGGAGCCGCCCCTGCCGAAGGTGCTATACTTAAATATAGGATTTTATTAAAAGTTGAAAACATATTTAAAATGGAGATTTCTATTAATATAATAGCAAATTCAATAGGTATACTGTATTGATATGATAGAGATTAATATTCTCGTATGAAATGTGTCCACTTTATCAAATTCTACTATTGAAATCGGTCCAGTTTATCAAAATTCTTGTATTAAAATGGGTCCACTTTCTCAATGGTATCGTATACAAATGGGTCTGTTTTTTCAAAAATCTTGTATCAAAATGGGTCTAATTTATCAGAGTTCCGGTAGAAAAATAGGTCACATTTCGGAAGTCTCAGTGGGACATCCCTACCCTAAAATTTGGGAAGTTACCCCCCCCCGGGTCATGGGCTGCTCATAATGTCATTAATTAAATCATGTACATGTATAATAAATAACTTATATATTCATAAGTATCACCTTAATTATTGCCTTACACAAAGCTCTCTTTTTTTTATAAAAGCCGAAGTATTTACTGTATTTGTTTAATATTAACAATTATACTGATCTGCATGAAACTCCCTTTATTTGACTGACGATTACGTCACTAAGCTTCCATGACGTATGTCAACGGCTGTGGCTTGTTACTTGGTAGACACTGCTTACTGTTAAATCCAGTTAACGAAACAATCAATCGCGATAAAACATAACAATTGAATAGTTATCCAATTGACAGACCCGCATTGAAGACAGTGAGTGAGCTGTTATTGTTACTCTTACAGTATCTGAGATGATTTGCAATGATTTGCATAGGCGGCTCCAAGGGGGTGGGGGCGGACGTGGCGTACGCCCTCCCCTCCTAAAATAGCTTAAGTTACGTCAATTCATTTGATGTTTCACACTTTACTAGATCTAAATCACTTATTTAAACTATTTTTTCTTCTTTTTCGTACACAACATTTCCCACTTATCACAGACAATCGCTAATGGTTTTAATTTTAGAATCTCTGTCGCCCGGTTTTTCAAGTCGAACTTTGCGATACTGATGTATCCCTCTTTTTGCACTTCGATTCGCTTTTCGCTGCATTTTATGTCAACAAAGATGGATGCGCAAACGCCAAACCGCCTTCAAAATCACTAAAATCGTGGAGCTTACTAGGGGGGCTTCGCACCCCTGGAGCCCCTAGCAGGGCTTTTCCCTACAACCCTGGACCCCCAGCAATTTTTTCAATATCCCGCCCCCTCCCCTAACCAGAAATCCTGGGACCGCCCCTGATTTGAGAGGATATTTTGTACGACATACATTAATTGAGGGGTGTATGACCATCAGTTACGAACAGTAAAACAAATAATGAAGATTTTGAATTCACTTTATTTTTACATGGTACTTTATAAAGACGTAGGACACGTCACGCTAAACATTTGTGTCGAGTTCTGGGAAAACTGGGCATAATGCATGTGCGTTAAGTGTCGTCCCAGATTAGCCTGTGCAGTCCGCACAGGCTCATCAGGGACGACGCTTTCCGCCTAAATTGGATTTTTGCTAAGAAGAGACTTCATTTAAACGAAAAATGTCATACAAGCGGAAAGTGTCTTCCCTAATTAGCCTGTTCGGACTGCACAGGCTAATCTTGGACGACACTTTACGCACAAGCAGTATGCCCAGTTTTCTCAGAACGCGACACATTTTACAAACCAAACACTCGATGTTAGGCCTACTGTTATAGAGAGTCAGTGGCCTGGTTAAGAAAATGTGTAAGGGTCTTTATATACACAACCTTTAAACTACGGCAGTGAAGTATGGGGTTTTTCTAGTTGTATGTCTATTGAACGTGTTCATATGCAATTTTGTAAACAAATCCTAGGTGTAAAAAGATGTATACAAAATGATTTTGTATATGGCGAACTTGGTCGTCGTAATTGTCAATCTGCTAGATATGTTAAAATTATTAAATATTGGATTAAGGTTACTAGAACATCAGAAAATAAGTTTAAAAAAAAAGTCTACTTAATGTTGGTTAATGATTGCAATGTTCATCCTAATAAAATCAACTGGTGTTCACTACTTAAGGACTTGCTTGGTAACTTAGGGTTTTACGAGGTATGGCTATTTCAAGATGTTGGAAATGACAAGGTATTCATTTCAAAAGTTAAACAAAGATTAAATGATAATTTTATTCAAAACTGGAATGAGAGGTTGGGCAACTCAAGCAGAGCCAATTTATATAAAATCATTGCCGTTTTTAAATTTCAGCCTTATTTAAATTTGTGCACTATTAACAAATATCGAATTTGTTTTTCTAAATTAAGATGCTCTTCACACAGATTACATGTAGAAAGTGGGAGATGGGCAAAACCTCCCGTTCCTATAGGCGAAAGAAAATGTCATATGTGTAACTCATTAGAGGATGAATTTCATTTTGTTTTAGAGTGCAGAATGTATTCAGAATTAAGATCTCATTATATACCATTTTATTACAGAAACCGACCTAACGTAATCAAATTAATTTAATTAATAACAACTGAAAATAAAACGTTGCTGCACAAATTATGCTGTTACATATATAAATCATTTATAGTAAGGGCTAGTAAAACATATGTACATGTACCCTGTTGATATATGTACGTGTTAAATGGACCTTAAACATTGACTGTATTTGAATGTATTTGATTGATTGCCATTATTATTTTTCAATGAAGGTTATCTTACATTATCGTGCCTATTCATAATGTAGTTTATTAATTGTAATGAATTGAATTACAGCGAATAATATTGTTTTTATATCGCATAGCAAATGACGCTTGGACCACCTATTTTTATGTCATAGGTGGTCTGCATATGATTTATATAAAAAAAATGTCAATCAACATCAAACGTCGTTATTCCAATGTATTTAGTTTTGATGTTTGTCTTTCTACAATTGTTGCAATTGAACGTATTATTACTTTGTATAATCACGACTATTTACTTTGTAAACACTGTACCCTTAATTTGTCCACTTGGGTTTTTGGCCTTCTGGATGTTTTGTTCAAATAAACTTGTAAAACTTGTAAAACACAAAATAGATAGTTATAAAAACTTAATAAATCCAACAGTCCACTGCTACCAGAGATATACTGATGATAATATAATCATAATATGGATAATCTGTTCAAATTAAACACACAGTAAGAATAGAAGAAAACCTTATTTGTAAAACTTAACTGAACAGATTGCCAGCGATCTTTGCTGCGGAAAAGACGCCGATGTATTGGCACATGTATTCACATTGTTTTAAAATGTTTGCAAGTCGCGTGTGCATGTGCATTCTTTATACTCTGACAGCATTTGCTACAAATGCGATTCCGTACGCGCAAATCAATGGGAAAAGCTCATAAAACGGCTATTTCAGCTGATTCATTGCATGAAAAGACGATAGGTTTAGAGAATAATTCCACGTTAATGACCGCTCAGAGTCGTAAAATTGGGCTGACATGATTCATAGAATACGAGAAATCATTTGGCTTTTCAGCAGCCATGTGTGGACAGTATTTTTGGTTTATGTTTCCGATTTTCTATTATCGCTGCAATAGCAAATGTTTTCTGATTTACTTCTGTTGATGGGAATCAAAATGTATAACATAACAACTTTACAGGTATCCATATATACTGTTTTGTTATGAATAATGTGCCACAAAAAATAAAATCGAGCACTTTGTATCTTTTTAAATCTATCTTACCGGACCACGTTAAT
This sequence comes from Dreissena rostriformis, assembly GCA_007657795.1. Classification (NCBI taxonomy): domain Eukaryota; kingdom Metazoa; phylum Mollusca; class Bivalvia; order Myida; family Dreissenidae; genus Dreissena; species Dreissena rostriformis. Next base: position 3,042 of record VMBQ01010097.1, on the reverse strand, counting down.
TAATTGTTAACTATTAAATGTTGTTGTTGGTTTCACTATTGCTAGAAGTTTTATTTTTAATAATGTTGTTGTTATTAATCATTAATCCTACTTTTGTTATTAGAACGTATTCACATAAGTACGTAACTAACTTATTTAATACCTACTGGTTCAAAACCTAAATTTCGCTTTCTTTGTGGACAATATTTGTTTAAATAACCATTTTGTTACCGACCCTCTACTGGAGAATGTTTCACATAACAACCAACTTCCCACATGATCTACTATTTTTTACGTGTATACTACTGTTTGTTTGATATTTGTGTTATCCTCACATATATAAGCTCACATGTTATTACAAAATATTACAGTTTTGTAACCTGTGAAAACGAATAAAATACTGTTCTGTTCTGGCGTTGGAATTTTGGCTATTGCTATAAGCAACACTGAAGTTTAATGGGTTAAATTTATTTTACGAAATATTTTACGAAATATTCGTTGATTTTGAGTGTTAATGGGGCTTTAAATGAACCGGACATTGCTCACGTCATTAAAATTTATCTTAACTAAGGTCACAGTGGTGGTTATAGTAGTTATAATAATGAAATCGTACTCGTTACAATATTTTAGTAATTACTTGTAGAATTTCACCACTTAGCCAACCTCCGCGTAGGGATTTGACTGGAACCAGCATAGCTCGATCAAATCCCTGCCGTTATAACCAACCACGAGATGATAGCCGAGCCACGTGGTACAATAATTGTCCCGTTGTTATTTTGACTTTTTTGTTTAATTTAGGTTGTTGTTTTTTTTTGTTTTTTTTTTAATATTTTGAACCTAAACTAATGCACTCTTTTAAAAATATAAAAGAAAATGATACTACTTTTTATTATATAATACTTAAGCAAAAAACACTTCCAGATCTGGAAGGATTTTCTTGTGATGGCAGAGCTTGTATGTGAGAGCATAGATTGACACTGATCGTGAATGCGCCATTTACATATCATATGCATGATAGAACCAAGAAAATTTTTGGTCTCGAGTTCTTTCTGATCTGAATATCCGTCCATTAGGGAAAATAGCCTTTTAACTAAGTAACATGTCTTGTACATTAACACATCTTGTCGACAACCCAATATTGATTGGGACTTTGCTAGAAAAACTTGAATGTCAAAACATAATACTTTCCCATGCGCTTGATTAGCTCATATTCCGGAATAAAACATCAAACATTCAAGAACTGTTTACAGCGTTTACTGTATAATGTTATGTATATGATTATGCTTTAACAAGATCGCATAAAATGCAGTTTAACTACACTCCAAAATATTAGCCAAGCGTAAAAACATCAATTAGACCTAATGATTTCCTTTCACTTGTCAATGACGCTTTTCCGCTCATTTAATGTAGTTACATTACCTGCTAAGAAGCGAGTGTAGTTTATAACAACGTTTTCATTACAGCAGGATATTGATCCATAATGATCAAAGCAAATTCTCTTTAGATATATGAAAGTGTGCTTTGAGAACTGAGTAAAATAAGAATCTTTAAATGACGGTACGTGTTCAACGAATGATAAAAGCCTTAACTTTTATATGAATATAACAAGAATAAAACTCTAGAAACTATGTCAAGACATAAAACATTCCACTACTATCATTACCGAACACTAACTATAAACACATAAAATGATTTAAACTGTGAATACCGAATTGGAACGGTCATTGTAAACCTTTAGGTGTTAAAAGTGGTAGTTTGACGATACTATTTTGTATAGTTTTTAAAAATAAATCGAGGCCGAGTTTGAGGTTTTGGTGTCAGAACACCGGATTAAACCTCAAATGTTTTCATAGGCAATTCTTAGGCGATGACGTCATCTTTAATCATTTATGTTACAAATCACGTATAAAATATGGTATGGTTTTCAATACAACCTTATTTATGGGTATAATATTTCAAAGACACAAACAACCTTCAATTACACTTAATGACCTCTGCTACAAAAAAGGTATACATAAGGGATAATGACCACAATCACTGTACTTATACAGTTCGCTGATTTTATTTTGTAAGTACTTGAAAATGTAGTGTGTTAAAAATTGTACTTTCTTTTGTTTAAAAAGTGTTGTACAATACAGACCTCAGACAAGGTTGTAGAAGAGAACAAACATGATATTTAAATGTGTTTCAAATGTGTCACAAATGACTTGAATGCGCCGTTTTCTCAGTTTAAATCCAGATATTGAAGAAAAATGGGATACTTATGTTCGAAACACATTACCCTGTTGCATGTGCAAAGTAACTCAAGAAAATGAATTCACTTTGTATTTGAATTAGATGACAGGTTTTAGCATAATTGAAATTTACTTGTAAACGACACTATGAACTTGTTGAAGAAAATGTTGTATGTACTATTACTTACGTTTCTCAAAAAGTCAAGATCAATATTGAGCTGTAAAAAAACGCCTACTTTGCTTAAAGGATAAATTGAACCTCGATCTGTGAAAAGGAGGTTTAATGCATGTGCGTAAAGTTTTGTTCCAATTTAGCCTGTGTAGTCCGCACAGGTTAATCAGGGATGACACTTACCGCCATAAGTAGATTTTTGCTAAGAAAAGACTTTCATTAAACGAAAAATATCATAAAAGCGAAAAAGTGTCGTCCCTGATAAGCCTGTGCGGACTGCACAGGCTAATCTGGGACGACACTTTACGCATATGCATTAAACGTTTTAAAACCCCTTTTCACAGAGCGAGGTTCAATTACTTTAATGGGTGTAATTTGGGATGGACCAGGGAAAGCATTCTGAATGTGTTCATGCATATGATTTATTAAAAAAAGCATATAAGGATGTATGAGACGTATTCGAGTATTTGATTAGAAAATGTTGTTCTTTATCAATTACCAAAATGGTATACTTAAATATGCATAGGAATTGATTGCCTCTTTCACATGAGCGTACACGTTGAATGTATAAGTATAACGTACAGAAGAACCTGCTTTTATAATTACGTTCATGATATTTACAACAGCCTCATTACGTTTCGCAGTTGGTCGACGAAA
>VMBQ01010096.1:0-27829 GCA_007657795.1 Dreissena rostriformis | reverse complement strand
GCTTCCGCGTCTGTACCGTGCAAGAAGAGTTACTCAGAGACTACAACGAACTTTTTTTCTTATGGTATTCACTTCTTAGTCAAAAATTACAAACAAGTAAAGGTTTAAAGTGTGCGTTACTTAAGAAATCCTAGGATCCTGTGACGATAAACATGTGAGTTGGGCATACTTTATAATTCACCTACTTCAGTGAGTGGAATGCAGTCGGACCTTGTCTTATAAAAGATATTAAAATCAAGTTACGATTGAATTTGTAGCTCGAATCAAAAGAGCATCAATGATTAATATATTCCGAAAATAAAGAGCATGTGAAAGACTGAATATGAATTCATAGGACTACTTAAATTGACTTATCATGGAAGTTTGTGCTTAGACATTGTACTTCTTCTAAGATCGCATCGTAACTTAAATGTGTCGCATGCTGTTTAACAAGACGGACTCCGCTGGGCAAGCCGTTTAAAAGCAACCACGTACACAGAATTTTAAAAGTACTTAAAATGTTAAAATGCCATACATCTGCCTTAGTTGGTCCCTGCAATAATCTGTTCCTTAATTAAGGTTGTTCAGTTGTGAAAAATTGAAATCCGTCCAATCGTTTTAAAGTTGTTGAATCCGAAAATGCTCCTAGGTTGATTCGAACAGAAAGTGCAATATTTTTTTTTCTCCAACATTTATGTCTGACCTGTTCAAATACTCCCAGAAATGCTGTCCCTTCTCTCGTTGAACACTGCCAGTGAATACCTTGGTTCTATAGGCAGGTAATTGTTCGGAAAACAACTTCCCCTGTTGTAACGCAAGTGCCTCATTCGCCACTAGAAACACCACCGTGGCAAGTTGGTTTACACTTTTGCGCTTTTGAAGATGGACCTTAAATAACAATTCATTAATTTTCAGTGTGCGCCAGTCTTTGTCTATTTCAATTTATTTGGGGTTAATCCTTGACAAGCAACGAAAAGACGTTGTGATAGTTACTGGTTTGCGATAAACTGAATATGATAAACATTCAAAGAGGGGAACGTTCTATACTATTTTACCCATACTCTGATTGTATGTGGTCATTTTTTCATTCGACGTTAAACAAAGCTCATATTATTTTCCATTTACATTCCTTTATCTTAAATGAGTCTTTATCAACCACCTGTATTATACGGATTGCCAAAATGGTTTTATCGGAATTTGTGGGCGCTACGATGACCACGTTCTTGCCCGCACAGCCCTCTTTTGCCATTTCCATTTGATAATCACTCAGAACAATGGGATTGTCTTTTTTTTGTGTTTCAACTGCATCCATGTCTTCAAAGCAAGGCGGATCGTGTTTATTTTATACAAATGAAAATTCGCATTTTTAAGTTTTTACCCATATAAAAGTGACCATCGTATTCAAACAAAACACAATTGTGTTTAGAATAGATTGAATTTTTCGAATAGTTATTTGGTTTATACTAGAGATGACAATATTCAATAATATTATAATAATATGTGTGCGTTTTTGTTCATTAAAGCGGAGAGTAAGGTTTCAATGCTACAATACAAAATTAATATGTAACATCATCCACGGAATTGAATTTACTCTAGCATGTTCTCAATGATAAATGTAATTTTCTAGACTCACCAGTTTCTATGTTTGTATCCGGATCGTTATCCGCACCTGTAATGCCAAAACATATAAATATCATAAAAGTTTCTACACCACGTCCTCCTTACCCTTTACCATGAATATAAATGTTAACTCACCGATTACTGTTTTAGCGTGCGTATGTTCGTCCTCCTCCGCTGTAATTAAAACATACAACTGCCATGCTACACGTGTATTTAAAGCCACAAGTAAATTTGGTAGATATGTGATAAACTTTTAATCAAAGGTTATTTACTACAGTATATGGAAATAAGTGTTCGTGTTATAAATTCAGGACTGTATCTGGAATCTAGTCATGTTTCGTACTTAAAACAATTACACGAACACTTCAAATGATGTCCTATCAGCATTAATATTAAACCAGCGGCAAATAAAACACAATTACTAATTATTGTATTGTCGACAGGCTAAACGCATCCAAGTTTTTTAACAACAATAAAAAATATATTTGAGAACTTGTATTTAAAAAATATTCGTGTTTTAAATATATTTTCATTAAGTTCTTAATGTTTCCGGATGTATTTCTGCTATACAATATAACTTCTCTAGTGTTACAGTTTTCGGTTGTATTTCTGTTATACAATACAACTTCTTCGGTGTTACAGTTTTCGGTTGTATTTCTGTTATTCAATACAACTTCTTCGGTGTTACAGTTTTCGGTTGTATTTCTGTTATTCAATACAACTTCTTCAGAGTTACAGTTTTTGGTTGTTTTTCTGTTATTCAATACAACTTCTCCATGGTAACTGTTTTCGGTTGTATTTCTGTTATTCAATACAACTTCTTCAGAGTTACCGTTTTCGGTTGTTTTTCTGTTATTCAATACAACTTCTTCAGAGTTACCGTTTACGGTTAATTTCCTGTTATTCAATACAACTTCTTCAGAGTAATCGTTTTCGGTTGGTTTCCTGTTATTCAATACAACTTTTTCAGAGTTAACGTTTTCGGTTGGTTTTCTGTAATTCAATACAACTTCTTCAGAGTTAACGTTTACGGTTGGTTTTCTGTTATTCAATACAACTTCTTCAGAGTTACTGTTTTCGGTTGTATTTCTGTTATTCAATACAACTTCTTCAGAGTTACCGTTTTCGGTTGTTTTTCTGTTATTCAAAACAACTTCTTCAGAGTTACCGTTTTCGGTTGTATTTCTGTTACTCATTACAACTTCTTCAGAGTTACTGTTTTCGGTTGAATTTCTGTTATTCAATACAACTTCTTCAGGGTAACTGTTTTCGGTTGTATTTCTGTTATTCAATACAACGTCTTCAGTGTTACTGTTTTCGGTTGTATTTCTGTTATACAATACAACATCTTCAGAGTTACCGTTTTCGGTTGTATTTCTGTGATTCAATTCAACTTCTTCAGTGTTACTGTTTTCGTTTGGATTTCTGTACAATACAAATTCTTCCGTGTTACTGTTTTCGGTTGTATATCTGTTATACAAAACAACTTCTTCAGTGCCCGATTGATTAAGGGCCGTATCCATAATTTCTTCCTGATTGTTTAAGGGTGATGCGTCTACATCTTGGGTTTCCATTTGTTTCATCTGGCTTCGCGCTTCCTCTTCATGTAGCTGATTTTCCTTAAAGTTGTCTACCGTTTGCGGGATTTCCATATATTCTGGGCCTGGTGTGCCTGTAATATGTAGATGAAACAATGTGGAATGAAACATGCAGCAGTAATACACTTATTATGCAGTGATGGTTTAAAATATATACAAATAAAAACCTTTTTACTCTTAATACTTTTGGTTTGGACAGTGGCATTTCTACAAGACAATTGAAACTGTAATTGTGGTTGTACATTTATAGGGGGAAATCGATATGTTCTCATGCAAAGAAAAAGACTGTAGATATATATATATATATATATATATATATAATTTTTCAACATCAATGACAAACGACAATAGTCTAAAAAAACATTTATATGACATACTTGGAATCATGTCAGGCCCTATCATGGCAGCAATATCATCCTTTCTCACGCTGATAAGACTGGTTATGAGTTCACTAAAATGTACAATTGATGTGTCGATCTTACACCGATAAACTGGCTAAAAGTAAGCTTCCGTTGCTGACTAAACTCCTTTGTACTATATTGAAGGAATACAATTTGTTTTACCACATTTATATAGCGCCCCTTTCATACAGTATTTCGCGTTCAGAGGCGCTTTACATTTTTCCCCTTTTCAAATGGTTCGAAACACGGCTCGACTAATTATCAATACAGAACACTGAAATGAAAATTATATGTTCCCAAACAAAGTTTTTTTGTTTTTCAAAAATATCACTCCTCTTAAATGTTTACCTGAACCAATCATTCTTTCTGGAAGGCAAGCACTAACAAGCTCCCACCAAGCCATTGAGGCTCCTTTCTGTTCCGCCTGTCGTTGCACCTCTTATTCACATTCGTCTGTGATCGTACCCTTTGACAACAGGTGCGGCAACAATGTGGTCGAGTATTTTCTGGTGTAGTCCTTCGCCCAATAAGCTGAGAAGTTTTCTGTATCTCTCATCTTTTATAAAGGTTTCGCTTTCCAAAATTCGGGAAATTTTTGGGCAACCTGCAATATGGACCACATAAGGGTTATCAAAAGTATCCATATAAAAAAATCATGTGAGATAAAAAAAAAAAAAAGAGGGTCATAGGTACTGAAAAAAATCAACCGTTCTGGCATGGTTTTGCAATGTTTTCGATATTATAAAAACTTATCATCTGCGCAAGTTTCATTATTATTGGACCAGTAATGTGACAGCATTTTAAGGAAAAATGACCCCCATGACTGTCATGTTTTTCAACGGACCGAACAATGTTTTAACTCGGCCGAGATATAATTAGATCAAAGGTTCTGAATAAGTTTTATGAAGTTTTCACTTGAAATGTGACGCCTATAGTGTTAACAAAGTTTCACTATAGCCATATAAGGATTACTGCCCAGTCTGACGAAATGTTTTTGAACGGACCGGAATCATTTTCGAACTTGGCCAAGAAATCTTTAGAACAAATTTCATGAGCATGGTTCATGCTCATTGGACCAAAACAATTTGATTTTTAGAGTGTTCACAAGTTTTTACTACAGTCATATTAGGATACTACCCCGCCCACTTGCGGCCATGTTTTTAACCGACCAAAACCTTTTTTCAACTTGTCTGAGATATCATCAGAAGAAATCCTGGCCATCATATTATTAAAACAAGTGCCCTGACCTTGTTTTGTGAGTTATAAATGTGGTGTCTATAGAGTGTTAACATGGTAAATGTTGACGACAGACAACTGACGACGAACTACGGACCACAAGTGATCCTTAACGTTCACAATGAGTACGCTGTCCTCAATTGAGCAAATCATATCAAGAGACCATGTTTAACAATTAGCATTAAATTATTTAATAATTGTAACAAAATACGGGTTTCTGTTTGTTAATAATACGCAACACCGCGTACCCTGTCTGATACATGATCAGAATTGTACTCCTCATACCTTCCTGTCCTGACATCATTTCACACAAACTTGAAAATCGATTGGGGTCATCAATGTCTTGGATTAGAAATCGAAGACCACAATTGACAAGTTCTTAAATACAAACATCGTGATATTAAATAAACATATAACAACGATTGCGAAGTTTTGTAATTCTTTCGTTTATAACAATTAGCGAAAAATCATTTGTTTTTCAATGTGCAATCTGTCGGAGATATCTGAACAAACAAATTCAACTTTAATCATTGTTTATCAACGTGTCAAAGTCCTCGATGTGGTTTTCTCCAATGTTTGTTCTAGTAAACAATGCTTACAAGAAACCACTGATGCCACATGTAAAATATCCCATATAGGGTAGAATTGTGTTTCTGTATATTTTACTTAAGTTATGCAACCCAATACAGTTATCTACATAATTGGACAGTGTATATATCTTTTAAGCCAAATATTGCATAAAACAACACACGTCAATTTAAACTATATAACATTATGTGAAAGATTATCATCGATCATCTTCATGTGGTTGTTAAGATGACAAAGTTCGAAAAGAGTTTCGTCCTGAGTCCAATCTCTACGCGGAGATTGTAATTATAGTCCATATATACTTACCCCTTGAGAAGCACGGTATCCTTAGCAGATCAGTTGGTTTGATACACTCCACGATGTAAGGAAGATAGGCTTCTAGATTGCCACGTATCAACTCTTCCCGACTCACACTGGCGTCATGCTCACTCGCCATTTCAAAGCAGTCTTTTTTTTTTGGAGAATCTGCCTAAATATTGGATAGAGTATACACGCATAACTCAAATATATTTTGTTTAAATGGTAACAATTGGATTTTATATAGATCCCATTATCAACAAGGCTTGTCACCATAGGATGACATATGCCCCCTTTTTCCACATTTTTCTTAACCTAAACGCAAAGTGTTTTTCTACATTTTTTTAAATCGAAACGCAAAGTGTGACGGAATTTCAGATAGACAGACGGACGGACAGACAGACGGACAGTGCGATCAATATATGCCCACCTTCGGGGGCATAACAACCAATGAACTAGTGAATATGACTACATTTTCTGTGTACACTATATATCAAACTGGCAAAATTGTATGACTCAATATGTCTTCAACTGTGCAAAAGTATAGCATCGAATATCGGTATGCAGAATGAAACGAAGAAAGAATACAATACACATTTGAAGGAACCCACGTTAAATTATAGATCTGAGAATCACAAACACATAGAAATGCATTCGTAACTTTTCGGACAAATCAAACCCATGAGAAATAAACCTAAAACTATGGCTCAGTATATACTATAAGGAAATAACCACCTTTCGTCCAGATTTTGAATATAAAACAAGCAACAGCGGTTGTTGCTATTTATAGGAATTATTAAATTAATGAAATGCAATGAAACAATGTATGTCTATATTCATTAGATAATTAGCCTTCGTAAAATCATATAACAAAAAATGATCACTTACCTTAATAATAGGCAATGACGGTCGAATCACAAGCAGACACGTTTTGGTAAACAACTGTTTTCTTCTGTCTGTATATAAATACTGACATGTAATCTAGCTGCAGTCTGATAGCTGCTTATCATAAAATGCTCTTAACAGTACACACGATAATCGATATACACTCAACGAGCACGTAACAGCCAGTCTCGTGAATGAATCAACAATGTCCAACTTACCTTTAAAAAGCTTAAACTACCTGTCGCTACATAGCCAGGGGGGAGGGGGGTGCGTTGGGTGCGTTCGCACCCAACATTTTTTGACGAGTAAAAGAAACATTATTAACCTGTCACTTTAATCCGTATAAAATCTTTATTAATTTATAGATATTTGATACTAAATGATTGTTTTGTAACTTTTGTCATCGTTATTAATGTCTATTAAAGCTATAATTGTAATAGATATCATAACGTTATGATGAAGCCTACTTATTGTGGGTTAAAATCCCAGTCCAGTAACCTTTTTCGACAATCATCTAAATGGCTGGAAAAATAATTTGATTAACCTGAAATCTTATAAAAAAGAAAGTACATTTTAGATGATTATTTACGGAATGTTATGCCAGCTTCCGAAAATCATTAATGACTGAAATCAAAGGACAACGTTCCTGTCGACTATTGCCGAAGACTAATGAGTCACTGGCTAATAATTTAGCATTATACCACGATTTATAACAATTACACATTGTGCACAGCATTTTCGACGGAGTGCGTTGTCTTTTTGTTATATCCCCGTACAACCATTTTCGGATCACCTTTAGGGTTTTCCAGCAAAAACTATCAGCTATTCTCAAGACAGGATATTTGTTTTGTTGTTTGGAAAGAAAACAAATCATTTCTGCAAAGCAATGTAGCTTTTTTGTAGTTTACCAACACTTAATGGCATCTGTTCTGCTCCACATACAGAACTGTCCACACTGTTCTAATTATGTCAAACTTGACACTAGGAAATATGTCCTACTCTTAAACCGTTGTTAAAATGAATTTAAAACGTTATAACATATGATCAGGTGGACGTTAACGTTTAATGGTCATTAACTGTGACGGAGCTTGAGCGTAATGGGCAAATAAGTCCATCTTTTTCTTCAACGTCCTGGTATACATTGTAAAGGACTTTGAGACCATAGGGACAGTAGTTTGTGGTTATAGGGTCTTTATGAAGCCTTAATTTTTATATGTTTCTAAAATTCGTTTAGAAAAAGATAACTAATTTGTTAAAAATAGTTAAAACAAATAAAAGAAACCAGTTATGCCATTTCTATTTCTGTTTAGTATTGATGCAGTTTTGTTAATCAGTGTTTGTTGTACAATACACTATTAGCACGTTAAAAGCAATGCTAGGCCTCTGGTACTATCCATAGTAGCAAACAATTGTTTTGAAAAAAAGTCAAATATTTCCTTTAAATTTGCTTGATTTATGAATGGTAGAATTTTGGAATGGTAAAATATACCAATTTTGTCAAGATTCCAATAAATAATGATATTTTATACCGTTCTTATTGTTGATTTTTCATTCTATAAATTTGCTGTTGCATATGTAAACAAAGTGTGTGCGCGCATACTAGTGTCGGGTTAAACACCATATCACATGTATTTTCGTGACTGATCGAAAAAGGTGGTTATTGAAAAACGGTAGTGGGGAATACATGTATGTTATATCATATTCATGTCGATAAATCACTGAGTATGGTCAATGGAAGTGAAATTGCATATAAAAATGCTCTATAACTTCAGTCGTTAAATACAGATAAAAAGTCACCAGAATGCAGGATTTTACGTTTCATTTTCAAAATGTTGGAGGGGGAGGACCTCCCAACCCCCCTATTGCAGGAGAGGGGTACCCCCTCCCGCACCTACCCCCTCCACCACTTCGTTGCTCAATAACAATCGTTGATGGGAAAATTCGAACCCCCTTTTCAAAAATAAAATACGTCAAATAAAGTCGAATTTATTAACTTAAATTAATTATATTTCGTTTTAGGGAAACGAAACAACAATTGTATATGTATCCTCGTGTTGTTAAGAGGGATGTTGGTCCTAAACAAAACGGTAAATTCTAGTTAACAAAGATATAGACATTCGAATTATAAGGGCCACATAATTGTGTTACTTTGTCTTTTCCATCAGGACTTGTAAATTGATCGCAGCCATTTTTCTTTCCTTAACGATCACATGTACAAATTTACGTTTGATGACCTGTGAAAGTTTTAGTTAGCGAACTCTACCCAGCCGTTTAAGGGGTTTGTTGTTCAAAGCTTGTGACGCAGGAAAATCAACGCACGTCCTTATGTCACACAGTATCGTTATTTCCGATGGAGTCACCTGAAGCACAAATCAGAGCGCTTAATCGCAATGTTTAGAAAATGAAAGAAACCAAACTAATGGAAATCGAGACTTAACCTCATAATACAAAGAGTCACAGACAAAACAGTCCCGTACCGAGTTAATGTTGTCGGAATCAGAACAGGAACTCCATAACTGGTATTAACCTTTAGCACATCTTAGTTATGGCAGGTTCAGAGATTTTAGTTTTATCCCACTTTTACAGCGATTTCGGTTGATTATAGCCCCGTTGATTAAATCTCTGCTATAATACACGGCACTAAATGACGTTATATTTTCGACAAAATGACGTCATAAATCAAGCGAAAATAACGAGTTAAACTTATTTTGTTTAAATAAAAAGGTTTACTGAATAAACAGTGGGATAAATAGATAAATAGGTAAGTGTTGATTATAGATCAGGTTTATCGTGCTCGGCGCCAAGGCTCGTGCTTTTTGTTTTCTAAGCCTCGCATGATAAACCTGATCTATAATCAACACTAACCTATTATTCTTTATTTCTATTATTTTAGTGACCACTGTAAGCACAATTTTGGTCTTACGAAAAACTGAAATAACATGCATATTAACCAAATGGCCTTCTATCAACATAATCAGAGTTTCATCAGCCTAGCTAAAGTTCTTTTTAAGTTGTTGCTGAAAACATATTTTAGTTTTCATTTAATTCTCTCACTAAAGGTACCACATAGTTTGCCCGACAAAAACTGAAATAACGTGAATACTTTCCGTATGGCTCTCTTACCGAATACTAAGTTTCGTTAACTAAACTTAAGTACTTTTCGAGTTATCACAGGATCCAGAGTATAGTTTTCAATTATTTCTGAAACCATAGTATCTGAAACCATATGTAAACATAGCAACCTCAATTGTTGTCTAAAGAAAAACAGGGAAATAACATGGCGTTTCCCTTTATGATCCTCTATCCACTCACCTGTTTCATCAATATAGTTTGAGCTTTTTAAAGTTATATTATTTCATTAATTAAAGGAACCGATACGTTTGTCGGACAAACAATGAAATAACGTCAATATTCCCTTATGGCCATCTATCGACATACAAAGTTTCATCAACCTTGCTTCAGTATTTTTTTAGTTATAGCAGGATCCAGATCCAGACTGATGGACAAACGGACAAATGGACGGACCGGATACGTTACTAATTACACATATATTGATTGCCCAAGAAGTAATCTCACTGATCGAGAATAGAACAAAGATCTCCGTGTTGTTTGAGTGTTTTATGTGCCCAGTTTCGTGAATATTCTTAGTTGTTGAACACAACATAGAAGATGAGCTGTGAGCTTTTAATCGGCTGAATATTGAGAATGTCGGTCAGCTTACGAACATTATCAAATCTCAACTATAAGAATATGAACACATTCCTCCTTAAGCTCAGGGATAAGTAACAATTAAAACAAACCATCCTCTGAAAACCAAATTGAGCACGATGATCAAACTCACTCCAAAATTGGGAAAATAACTCAAATTTGAGTCAGAATATTGCCTTAAGTGTGTTCGTGAAACTAGGCCCTGCTTTAATAATTCATTTGCTGAAATGACTGTGTTGTATAAGTGAATCATGGGTAAATAAGCCATTTACTCAACAGCATCACTTTTTTAGTTTAGTTATCTTTACAAAAATAGGAACATACTTAAGTCGATATTCTGGCTTAGTTTTTTTTTCTCATGTGTTGATATAAGCTTGAACATCATGCCTAACTACATAATAATAAATGTTTGTTTGTTTGGTTCGAGACCGACTTAAACGTCCTTTTTGGTGAGGAGTTTAGTAAGTTTTCCATCGATACATTTTTTTATATTTCTGCCTGTAAGAAAGATTAGCGAATAACATGCATATTAAAGCTCTTTGTTGTTTGAATGTTTACCATGATAAGAGTATCCTCTGTGGACGCCGCGCCTCTGTGAAGTTTTATGAAGGCTATGCTGATATTGCCGAGAAGTTCAACGCCTACATGTATCAATCTGACACCCTCGATATTGACATCGGTAAAATTAGAAGTCCCTTCTTTATTGGTTGTAATGACGACCAGTTCTATAAATACAAACATAACTTTATTGTTTACTGGTCATTTTCAAATTTATAACATGTTAAAGATGTATTGTCCAAGAAACGCAAGAAACGCTTTTAGGGTGTTTATTGTTCTAATATATATATAAAAATGCGTCGGAAGCTAGTTCTGTGTATATGATTAATTGACGTCTCTAAAATGCGTGCATACACGTTGAAGAAAGATGTCCTGAGACTGATGGTTACATGGTTACATGTACAATATTGTTTTCAATCAATGATTTTAAGGTACATTCTAAACTGTGAATGATCTGGGCAGTTGGTGTCGAATGACCCACGGTAAGGAGTAGTTTATTGTGGGTTATCGATAACACGTTATCATTCTCCAGAACCATTGCGTAATACGACTGCTGGCGAAAATAGAAACTACTCAATCGCACAATAATTTCTAGATTTGTATTTATTTAACGATGACAATGTCATTAGCCATAATGTATTGCATCTGATGATGTTGATAAAAAATGCTGCTCCACGAACTATGCGTACTAATACATCGATTGACTGACATGTAGCCTATATAGTACAGGAGTAGTTCACTCAGATGTTTGAATACACAAACTTAATTATATTAGGCTTTGCAAATATTATTTTAACCGTCTGATATGCGCAGTATTGAAATCAAATTCTCAAAGTTTATAATAGCACATGTATAGGCAATTGTCCGTAGATATACGCAGTATATACGTACGTTTGTCGGATTCGGTGCAAGTGTCCTCGTCCACGAGGCCATCGAAATCATTGTCAATCTGGTCTCCGGCCCAGGCCGCGCTTCGAACACAGTCCTAGAAATATATCAGATTGTGACTATCTATATCAATCTGGGTCCCGGTCAATGCTGCGCTAAGAACCGGTCCATAGCAAAATATCAGATTTCGACCAATAATATGAAT
Organism: Dreissena rostriformis; assembly: GCA_007657795.1. Lineage (NCBI taxonomy): Eukaryota > Metazoa > Mollusca > Bivalvia > Myida > Dreissenidae > Dreissena > Dreissena rostriformis. The sequence goes on along the minus strand of VMBQ01010096.1, from coordinate 15,866 downwards.
ATTGTCCTCTCCCGGATTGCTCTAAGTATACAGTCCTAGAACTATATCAGAGTATGCCGGTCACCAGCCTATGCTGCGCAATCAACAAAGTCCAAACGAACACTATAAACTGACATTTTTGATAACAATAACTACAAAGGGACTTGGTAACAGGAATCTTGTCCGTAAACGTCTCTTTAAAAAGTGACACTTTCACTAATTCGGCATTTGAAAAAAAGTTTTCGTAAACGACACGTTGAATTAAATATATTCAAACTTTTCATTCTTAAGAAAACATAAATCCAACAAGCAGTCGTTAAACACTGTCTTTAACATTGCCACTTTACATTAATTTAGTTCATATACTATGGTTTATATACGTTCTTTACCATAGTGTCTTTAGCCCAGTTTGAGTGCAGCAAAAATGCCTGTGCGTCGTTGCATATGGCATATACCGACCCTGTGACAGCGAAAGAGTCGCTTGTACGACACGTTTCATTCCAAGCCTTAAAGTTTGTTCCTACTGCTAGCATTTCATTCGCTCCAGAACTGGCCGTTCGTAGGTCTTCTAACCCCACCACATAAGCGCCGTCACAAGGGCATGTGCGATTGCCTGACTTGATCCAATGGCTCGTGCCAGGTACCACCACCATTGATGGCGATCCCACCACGTTGTCCGTTCCGTTGTACAGGTCGACCGACATGATATGCAGAACGAGAACCGGTCTACTTGTCCGTACAACGCTGTTCATGCCCCAGTCGATCCGTCTTTCCACCGATGCAATGTTCTTTGGTATAATGAACGGTGAGAAACCGGTTATTGATACTTGTGTGTCAACGGATTTCGTGATTATTTTTATCAAATCTCCGGCATTATTTCTCGGGTTCGGTGCAAAGATAAACTCAGTTCCCCATTTCTTCACTGGCGGAATTTGTTCGACCATCAACGAAGACTGGATATCTACAGTCCCAACAAACACGGCGATGTTCTTACTGGCGACGACTCGTGTTCCGCTGAGGTCTTGTCGAGACTCGATCCGAAGAACTTCCAGCTCAACATGACGTTCAACATGACTGGGACGCCGACGATGTCGGCTGTTTCGTTATTATTGCACGTCAGCGTTATGTTTGCGCCGTCTGGAAGGTACACGGTAACGACCGTGTTGTCGTAGACGGGAGTGACGGCGAACTGACAGTAACCTCGCGTACCGACGTAATACTCCGTCCCAAGATGTTCGTCTGCTATGGCAGCAAAGCCTTCCTGCATCTTTCCGTACGCATGGCTTACAATCACAGGGGTGGTGTCAGTGTCGCTGTCGACGGCGAATCTCAGGCCGCTCTTGCTGATTCCCAGCGGTGGATTTACGACAGACATGCACTCTTTTACGTTGTATGTGTATGATTGAGGGGCGTCATTTGGAACCAATATACAGGATTGATCCAAGGATGATCCACCAATTTCAAAGGTGGTAACAGAGTCAGAGAGGCATTCGTTGTACTGTTGTCCATCGCATTCACATGCAACAGTGTCGTGTGGTACGTCTTTTTTGCGACTATGATATGAACAACAATGAAAGTTATTAAAGTATCATTTAACAAGTCCACCTGAGAAATGAAACACAAATATTGCTAAATGTTTGAAACGCTTTAATCATCCATTTTAAACAATAAACACCGTTTGATAAATGTGGCCATAAGTTTCTGTTGAAACGTTGCGTTTTTTGAAATACAGAGAATATTGCTATATATGTTGTATTCCGGCATAATTGAAGGTCCGGATCATTAACTTCGCGAATTCTTGATTCAGGAAAAAGTTGTTAAAGTGAACTTGTGAAAATGCCCGGTTATTATTTAACGGTTATTTTTCATTCTTTGAAACAGAGACTCACCAATTTTAAATGACTGATATTCCTCTAATTAACCAGAAAAAGCATAAAATAACAAGAATATCAGAGAAACAGATGGATGCTCAACGACGATGCGCTTTGTCAATGTATGGTTTACATTAAAGCATGAGAACAATAAACTGAGTCAATAACTCATTGAACGATCAACAGACCGGAAAAAAACAATTGACCTGACATCTGAGTGGAATGATATTGCAATATGTGCATGTTCATCATGAGTTCCATATAAGTTTTTAAAATGTCTATGAAGTTGGCTATGTAATGGGTATTTTGTATGGTGAATTCACTACCGAACCCAGGTCCAATGCCTAGCTGTGTATTAGGTGTTCGATTTTAAGCGTATGTCGAGCCAATAGCGAATACCCAACAGCGTATTTGGTTGTTGACCTTTAGCGAATATCAAACCAGGGACGAATATCCAACTGGGTTTTGGATATCTCGAACTTTAAAAATATTAAGCCACGGAAACATACACAGATGGGTATTTTTGTTAAAGAAGCGAATATCGAGCCAAGGTCGAATACCAATATGGCTATTCGAAATATTGCGAATATCGAGGCAAGATCGAATACCCAGCTTTGAATTGGATATTCAAACTATTGCGAATATTAAGTCATGGCCTACTACCCAGATGGGTTTTGGGTATTCAAACATAAGCGAATATCAAATCAAAGTTGCATACCAAGATGAGTATTGGATATTCAAACAATTGTGACTATCGAGAAAATCATATTTGCAAATTTTAGGGAATATGGAGTCAAGGACAAAATCCCAGCTGGGCATTGGGTATTCGAAGTTTTCAAATATCGAGCCAGGGACGCTAACCCAGCCATGTTTTGGGTAATCGAACATCAGCGAATATCGCGCTTTGGGCAAATACACATCTTGGAATTGGATATTCAAACTCTGGCGAATATAGAGCTAAGATCGAACACGTAGCTGGTATTAGGTATTCGAACTAAAGCGAATATCAACCCAAGAACAAATACCCAGCTGGTTATTAGGTATCCGATATATGGCTTTAATCAAGCCAGCTGGTTAATTTTAATGCAAATATCAAGCCGAGGATGAATAGCCAGCTGGGTATTTGGAATTCCAACTTTTGTGAATATCTTGCCATAAACGAATACCCAGCTCTGTATTAGATATTCGAACTATTAAGGCTATCGAACCAAGATCGAATACACAGATGATGAATGGGTATTAGCAATGATTAGGAATGATACAAACCATCTGAATGTTTAAGGAATCGAAATTCAATGACTGTCGAATACCCAATACCCAGCTTGGTTTTCGCCTCTGCCTCAACTCAATATTCGCTAAAGTTCGAAAACCCAATACCCAGCTGGTTATTGACATTTGGCAAATATTTGCTTTAAATAAACAAAACCCAGCTGTGTAATCATCATTTAAGTTCTAATACCCAAAATAAAGCGGAGTATTCGTCTTTGGATCCATATTCAAAAACAACAATACCCAGCTGAGTTTTCGACCTCAGCTCGATATTCGCTATAGTTCGAATACCCTATATCCAGCTGGGTATTCGTCCCAAATTTGATATTTACTAAAGTTCGAAAAAAAATACCAATCAATGTATTTGAAATGTGTTCGATATTAGTAATAGTTCAAATACCCAATGTCCAGCAAGGTAATCGTCCCTGGATTGATGTTCGCTTAGGTTCGAATACCCAATACCCTGCTAAGCATTCGACTTTGGTTCGGCATTGAATCCCCGTTACCCAAACCCGTTACATAGGGAACTTCATGTTGTTCTTTTTAAACAGTTTGATCGTTGGTCCTCACAGGGAAAGGGATCGCACAAGGAAAGAAATTATTATGCGAATGTCAAATAACTACCTTGAAAATAAATCAATGATGCGGAATGCTTTGACACTATGCGCACGTCATCAATATAAGATTATGGTATACACATTGTCAATTTGGATCATTCTTTGAGATCTGGTGAGGAAACGTAAAACTTCATACGAAACTGTGTTTTATTATTAATGAAAAGGCGAAAGCTCCATCAATGATCATTGGCGTGGAACGACATTGCAATTTGCACATGTCCACCCTAGGGGGATACTTCATATAAAGTGTCACTAAATTCGGATACTTAGCTCCTGTGATCTTACGCAGAAACTTAAAAATGTCACATTATTGTTATTCAAAGGGCAACGAATCCCCGACAAATTATCGATGCGTAACAACCCTTAAATAAACACATATCAACGATATAGGGACGCTACATATAAAGTGTCATAAAATTCGAATAATTAGTATCCGAGACCAATCGCAGACATTAATTATTATTCAAAAGACAATAGCTCCCTGAAAAATTAACGGAACGCAGCGCTTTGACAAAATGCACATGTCCAAACAGGCAAGTACATATAAGGTTTCATGAAATTCGTTAGTTCATGATATCTTGCGCGAAGGAAAAACAAACATCAGAAAAAGACGCACGAAAGGACGGACGGATATCGAGTAGGACGGAAAGATTCCCGGAAAAAATCGTTTTTGACCTGCACCAATCCAATCACATCATAATAACAATTCGGACGGACGGACAAAGCGTCGAATATAAAAATGATATTAATTTGTCGTACACTATTTGTGTTAAATGTGTTAAATAAAACATGACAATTGTTTAAACAGTTTTTACATAATGATCCTTTAATGAAAACATTTTCGCGGAGTGATAAAAGCATAAACTTCTATCAAAGTATTTCACAAATCATATAGTATGACAACAATAACATTGCACATGTATTAAAATGTTCGAATAGTATAAAGAAACAATTGGCAGTCATTGGAAGTTGTCTACCAGTACCACAATAATGAAAGAAATGCTATTTAAAAATGATAAAAATGATACAAATGGATACGCCTTAATCTTAAAAAACTTTACCTTAACAGTTTTCATACAAAAACAACTGAAAGCAAAATCTTCATGAAATGTACATACCAGCAAACTGTGTATGGACGACCAGCACACTAATAAACAGGAGTTGCAACATCTGAAATTTGATGATTAAATATTAGTACAATTAATAATTATGTTCCTTAGTATAAATAACATGTACAATATTTTAGTTAAATAAGGTTCAGCATTTGTTTTGATCGGGTTTTTCTTTGCACTTCAGAAGAACATATTACACTTTGGGAATATTTGTGTTAATTTGTTAGAATTAAGAAAGGTATGATTCTACATTTTGCTTTGCTTATTAACAAGTATGTAAAATATGGTAAACACTGATTCAACTAGAACTGTCGCAGGCGTGCTGAAATACCCGCGCTCGCTGTTGTTAAGCAGACGGCATAGCTTATAAGATTTTAAAGAACATTTCCATTAATAAGATTAAGTGGGGAAATATGCGAAGCCTAACTTTTAGAAGTTGAAACGTAAGAAGCAAAAGTTAAGTACGAAATTAAACAAAGAACAATGACCGTGCAATTAAGAATGCAAGACTTATCGTTTAGGTTCAATACAATTCCACGCAGTGATATATATTTACATATAACGCGTGAAATGCACTCCTTTTTTTATTTTTTTAGATATGACCGAGACAAACTTCAAAATATTAATATTAACAAAGCACAATAACTCCGATTTGCGCAGTTGATCCGGGTTCAATACACACTCCTGGCGAACGTGAATTTAGTTGGCGGTTAGCATACCGGACAGGTCGGATTTCATATAATTCGAAATCGTTTCTAATTTAACAACATATGCACGTATTGTCTTTATATCGCTTTTAAATATACATGTGCATGCATCTGGGGCGTTTTATGTAAAGGAAACACACCATAAACAGCGTCAATTTTGAATGACCACGAACGAAATAACATATAACATATTGTTAAGATTATTATTAAAACTGTTTGTTTTTTTATAAAAAAGAACACGACTGGTATATGACATCATGTTTTATTCGAAAAATAACACACTACAAGGTCGTATATTCCTAGTTGATTTTGAAAACGATTTTGACACACTGTCATTTAATTGTATTGAACATTGTGTGTTAGTTGTTCTTGTTTCCATTTTGGAAATATTTTTAACTTTTGANTGCTTTTAAATATACATGTGCATGCATTTTTCTGGGGCGTTTTATGAAAAGGAAACACACCATAAACAGCGTCAATTTTGAATGACCACGAACGAAATAACATACAACATATTGTTAAGATTGTTATTAAAACTGTTTGTTTTTTTTTTATAAAAAAAAAAACAAGACTGGTAAGACTGGTATATGATATCATGTTTTATTCGAAAAGTAACACACTACAAGGTCGTATATTCCTTGTTGATTTTGAAAACGATTTTGACACACTGTCATTTAATTGTATTGAACATTGTGTGTTAGTTGTTCTTGTTTCCATTTTGGAAATATTTAACTTTTTTTTTCTTTTAACAAAATACTCAAACAAAGATTACATTTCATTGAAACAAATATGAGGGAGTTTCTCAAAAGGCCGCAGCTTTAGGCGGGGATATCTCATTTAACCATAATTGTTTTTATCACTTGCTATACCTTGTTTCCCATGTACAACCATTACATATATTTTTATATTACACATGTTTAATACAACATTTTAAAGCGTTTTCATTGGCTACAGAATCAATAACTAGCCAATCGAATGGCTTTATTTTGGTGAAATGACGTCGTCAACATGAAATGACGTCACGATAGTAAACAATTTTTAGATCTATCAGCATTTGTTTGGTCTATTAAGATGTATTTTATTTAGTTAAAAGGCTGTGATAAAAAAGATCTGACACTCGTTGTCATATCATACCATATTTTATTAAACTCGTCCAGGAAATTCGTTAGTAAGCTCGCCAAAGGGTCGCCTACTAACACAATTCCTGAACTCGTTTAATAAAATATGGTATGATATGACAATTCATGTCAGATCCTATATATATATTATATGCTGAATTTCAATTAAGATATGATATGCTCCGTGAGTTGGTGTTTAGTCTGCCAAAAAAAGAGGTGAGCACATAGTAGATCTCAGGAACTAATGACTTAGTTGATAATTAATATGCGGTAATCTTATAGGATGGATGTGCGCATATTGTCAGACCATTTCGCCTCAGTGATGTTCGAGGGAGTTATTGACACTGGAATAATTAATTGTTTCCGAGTAAGATCTCGGACACTAATTATCCACATTTGGAAACTTATATGCTGCATAGCATCACCCCGCTCCAATGCCAGGTCGATATTATTGTTCCCGTCTGTTGATCTCTTGAATAATTAGTGGTTCAATTTCATGTTCCCATGCTTTCAATTAACCCATACGTTGACAAAGCGCGTCATCCTGAGTACCTATCACTTTTAATGATGTCTTGGTTTGTTCTTTGAATGGTAATTTCTATAAGAATGGATGTAAATTTGGGTCGAAATGTAGCTCCAGATGAATATAGCAGAATACAAACTTACAATGAGAGTAACTAAGTTTATATTACTAAGGTTGATATACTAGTGCCTATTTTTCCAATATTATTTTATAAAGCTAGTGTTTTTTTTTATTATATAATGCTTACGTACACCTTACGGTCAAACAACTATGATCATCAGTCACGAACTATTAATACGCAATATATTTTCGCGATAAGAACTCCGACGAATGAAATTTTTGATATAATAAATAAACTAATTTTTAATTGTGTATTGGACAATTTACTCGTACACAAACCATGTCAGTCTTGCGATGCCATGGTTATTAGTATGCTATGAAAGACAATCTTAATAAAAATATGATTGTTTACTCGTAAACAAAATGTTTCCAATATCCTAACCGACCGTAAATGTTCGTGCTGATCTAAAGCTGTGTGGGTAGCACATGTATAGTTTTCAACCATTTTTGCTACATGTATTCCATTATATTAGCTAAATTTTCTTTTATGCTGCTTAGGCTGCACATACAAACTAACGTCACATCATCCCCGCTCCAATGTCAGGTCGATATAATTGTTCCCGTCTGTTGATCTTTTGAATAATTAGTGGTTCAATTTCATGTTCTCGTGCCTTCAATTAACCCAGGCATTGACAAACCGCTTCATCCTGAGTATCTATCACTGTCAATTAAAGTCTTGTTTTTTTCTTTGAATCCAATTTTAATAAGAATGAACATTAATTTGGGTCGAACTGCAGCTCCAGATTTATATAGCAGAATAAAAACTTACAAGGAGTGTAACTAAGTTTATATTACTAAGTATGATAAACTAATGCCTATTTTCCAATATTATTTTATATATATAGTATTTTGAGGCAATTATATAATGGCTACGTACACCTAACGGTCAAATAACTCAGATAATGAGTCTTGCACTAGTTATACTCATTGTTTCTTCGCGATACGAACTCCGACGAAGAAAATTCTTGATATAATGAATTAATTTAAGTTTAATTGTGTATGAGATGTAAACGTACACAACCCATGTCAGTCTTGCTATGCCATAATAATTAATATGCTATTCAATTAAACAACAACACCAACAAATAAAAGAGATGTGACGAGAAAAAGAAAACATCCTATATTAAATGCGATGTAATTTTGATTAATTTAAATATTCATAAATGCTAAAATATTATTCACTTACATATATAAAATATTTCAACAGCTTAAAGGGGGAAATAAAATACATATACATATTTAAACGATTCATCAAATACTGCATGCAATGAAACAAACTGAGTTAAATCTTTCTGTAACAAAGAGGACAGGCAAATATGTTGTAATATAATCGATTTATAAGAGCCTTCATTGATAGTTAACAGAACTGCACACACAAGTCTTATATATCAAATAATTAGGACCAGAAAATAAACATCGATTTGAGCGATTCATTAAAATGTATTTGCTATCCAACAAAAAATATTTTACGGAAACGGACAAAACATAGTCCAATTAAAGCGCTTCACACACTGATGAAATATCGCAAATTAGAAAATAATTATTGACGTAACAGAGAGGACAAACCATTCTAACGAATTTGCTTGAATGATTAATTAATTGATAAATATGGAAATATATGAAGCAATTTAAAGATTTAAAAATTGTGAGCTTCCATAAAACAAACACAAACGATATACAGATACAAATTGGAATAAACTTAATAAATTAGGAAATACCTTCATACAAAAACGCTTATTAATTCTTATAAAATATCAATACATATATATATAAATTGCTTGAAACTGTTAAGAATATTACACGAATAATGACAGATTAAAATTCATCAAAACAATTTTATGCAATACAGGTATCCAATACAATGAAGAAACTGTTCAAATAAGTACAAGATTAATAAAATCTGAACGGTCGTCAAACTTAGAGGGGAAGAAGGGAATTTGAGGTGCTATTCTTACGATTAATAAAAACTGATATGAAATTTAATAAACATAAATTACAGACAGTCCAGCTAATTAAACGATTCATAATTGCTGAAATGTAATCAGACAAAAAGACACATATAATGAAGGAAAAAGAACGCGAAATGGTGCTGATATTTACGCGGTCCATAAACAAGCTATGATGTGATATAAACATGCCAAAGTAAATACCTTTGGTCTGCGATGATCACACAGGCTCCATCATCCACGCTTGCCTCCGAAGCAAGATATGAATACTGCTTGGTAACCAGCGTTGTTTGTCCTCATTACATATTAATGAGCAAGCTACCGGTTTAAAGGCTAAAAGGCTAAAACTTATGTTTGTTTCAAGTTAACGGACCAATCCTGAAAATAATGCAACACTTAAACATTTAGTATGCGCAATCATTTTTATCCATTTACAAAAGTGGGACTGCACTTGCCCTTCCGCACGTATGTTTTGGGGAATCATTTCCAGATGAACAGCTAGGCTGACTACGCATAAAGATTCGCATAACAACCTTATTTAGTTTAAACCTATTTATTTTAGCTCGATTGCATCGAAAGCCGTAGGCTTATATAAACGCTCTCGAGTCCGTTTCCTGGGACTAGAACCAGTACTTGGTGTCTTTGGGGGAGATGAAAGGAACGCTCCCAGTGGGGTTCGAACCCATGATCTCCCGATCGCTAGGCGGACACCATATCCACTACGCCACGGCGAACAACCTTATTTATAACATATTGTAAGGGAAACTATTTTCTCTGCGATGTAATTAAGCAGAATTAAGACAATTTGACCCTGATATTTTGTTGTATTATGTGTTATTATTACCTCACCTACCTATAGTAACCATATATTTTTGCCAAATCACCTGAAACAAACATGTGTTTCGCCTAACTAAAAGCTGTAAAAGAAAGATGAACATCTTAATCGCAAAGGGTATGACTTACTTAATTAAAAGTATGTTTCCCTGTGGACCATATCTTTATTTGAGAGTTATATTTCATCCTAGAGCAACAAGCATAGTCTGTACGCTTAACAAGCGGATCAGTAAGCATAACTTTGCCCTTTCAGGTAGCTAACTATTCTTTCAATAATTTGTAAAACATATTGATTTAAGTATGGCAGTTTTCAAATTTCCGCGAAGACAATACATGTAATCTGATCGATATCATGTCAAACAAAATGACTGTGCGTATTTAGACCTAAAGCGAACAAGGTTAACGCATGTACTATGTAGTTTATTATGCATTAGCCATTTTTAGATTTTTGTTTAGTGAACGACTGATAGCAGCAGAAGCAGTAGCAGCAGCAGCAGCAGAAAAACTCCTGTTGATGCTGCTTTAACTGCTTATAAACGGATGCAGCTATGAATAGACCAAATTGATAACCATGAGAGTATTATTTTAGAAGAAACTCTTTAAACATGTTATAATGCTTAACGTGTAGGCATAACATTGTAATTTCAATGTTATTTTTTTGTTCCTACGCTTATATTGAAATGTTTTGATATTATTTAGACGTTTCTTGCTAGTCATAAAATCGCTTCCGAAATTTCATCTTCAGGATATAGCCGATCGCCGTATACAGCTTACAGTACGGCTTATTAAGCTCGCCAATCATATAGTTATCGGGTATTAACAGGGAAGTGTTAACATGGTATGGCATTGGTTTTTAAAGCGCGCCATTTAATTGCTTAACCTTTTTTAACGAGCACCAGTATAAAACAAAAGTAGAATTTAATGAATAATTTTGTTTTACCCCTCTTGGGCTCGAACCAATGACTTTTGGACTAAAGAGCCACTCGGCCTATTAAATTTCGTTTTGCATTTAATACTTTATATAAGCAATCCACGTGTGTCACAAATATATAAAAAAAACAGCAACAATCAAATAAATGCAATTGTTTCGATTTTGTACCGTTTATATTTTAAGTAATTGATTATTGACAACTCATACACAAACATGTATTTATTGTATGAGTTTAAGTTATAGAGGATATTTTTTCATGTCAGTGTAAGATTGTTTGTTATTTCACGAATGGTCATAGCAAATAATATTTTCACGAGTGGCGATCTTACACTGACATGAACAAATGTTCTGTTTCTTTTATGCCCCTTTTCCAAGAAAATAATAAACAGCTGTTTCCCTTTCGCTGAAAAGTTACCCTTTCTCCTGTGGCGTGCCTCAATACATTTCAATACAAAACATAACGTGGTTAGTGTTTGCATCATCGTCCGCCGAAAGAAAAAGTCCAATATTTGATGGTTTACGAGTAAACAAAGCTGAAAGGTTTTTACATTTTATTGCTCTTGCTAAAATAAGCAAACAAAGTTAAGCATAAAATACTGCTAGTGTAACAACATTTACTGAACAGTACATGTCCGTGATGTCGTTGGAATACGCAAATTTTGACATATTTTTATTCATACAGTGCGCCATTTTTACAAACTGTCAACTGAGTAATTTAGTTTTTAAAACTGTGTATTCACATCAAACATGATTATTTTAACTGGTTTTAAGTGTTGATGAGCAAGATCAATCGCTATCACTGTCACTGGGAATCATTCTAATCCTTTTGAACGGTTGCCGCACGATGTCAGGGATGGAATCATGATGCACATGTTTGTGTTGATGGACTTGCTGCTGAGACAGCGTGTTTTGTTCGTTCCGATTAAGGTTGAAGACCACGTTTGCATGAAAGTGAGAGTTCATGAAAAACCCTTTTCCCATCGGCATCTCACAGGAATCCCCGAAATTGTGTGTAGACATTGGCATTGCAGGACGAGCGGGAGCCCGAGACACGAAGCTGTTTGGACGTGACGAGTCTGACAAAATGTCAGAAATGGCCATTGACTGCTGGTTGTTCAATTTGCTGTAATTGTTGATACTGTTTATGTTTGTATGGCCCGAACTTTCAACTATTTGATTAGCTGGGACTCCTTCATCATTTAACTTCTGAACCATGCGTTTTCTCACACTGAAAATGATGCAGTAAAATGGATGTAAACAAACAGGATATTTCATGATGAAAATGATTTTTAGAAAAATGCATAAACTATTACAGTGCAGTGATCATCAAAAATATTGGCTATTCAATCGAATGGATTATTTGAAAAGGTAAGTGTTAAAATGTCATTGAACATTTAATATAAATTTTAAATTAACAAAATTAAGTGTACATGTATGTGTATTGTACAAGTTTAAAGCTCTAAATTAATGAACTGATGAAAGAACATCATGAGCCACAGCAGACGAAAAAGACCTTATGTCGCTAGCGAACCGTTTCGATCTTGAAAGCGCAGTCAGATCAACATCTGTTTGCTTAACAGCAGTGTTTTACACATTAAGATTTAAAATGCGAGCTTATATGGATTCAATCTGGGCGCAATCTCCTCAAGGTCTGTTTTCGCGTGATGCGGATCATATGTATACATATGTAGTTTATAGTTACTTTTTTAGTACCTGTATTGTGAAATGCGTGCCTTTTCAATTCCTGCATCTGTTTTCATCTCATGCATGATATTGTTCGGCTTATTTACTCCCATTGCCGATTTCTTATACCAGCCTTTTTGGTCTGGTGTACTAATACTCAAGAAAAATGGAGAGTCTTCACCCAACATGTCAGTAGGCCGTCTGTCGCTGTATGTTTTGTGCAGATGTACAGGATCACGTTGAGGATCATCGCATATCTCATAGGCTTTTGGCTGATTTGCCCTTTAAAAAATAAAATTGATATTTAAGAAAAACATATTAATTTTAGGTCTACCAATGAAATAATGAAATACCGAGCTTTATTATCAGTGAAATAAAATTGATATTTTCACTATTTGCGGTGAAAAATAACATTGAAAATGTCAATTTATTATTTTTTATTTATTTATTTATTTAATAGAAGCTAACAGATTATTTATTTTAATAATGTTTAGAAAAATAAGTAAAAAATAATTACCTGGTATCGCGAACATTAGCACCAGTCCTTGTCTTCGTCTGACGTTCCTTCGACAACGTAATGAACTGACGCCCGGAGCAGGGATCAACTTCTATAGAGACATCGCCCAATTACATATTGTGGATTTCAGTCCCTGTTCTCATTCCAAAATATGTGGCACAGATGAACCACATAGAATGAGCTAAAGAGGGTGCCGAGTGGTCACCCAATGTCTTTGCCTTGTACATCAGGTCAAGGTGCTCATTAATGTATCCGCTGTTTTCGGCTTGTTACCTAAGCCCTGCTTTTTGAGGTCCTTTTGCTTAGACTTGAGAACATCTCTTGCCCTTTGAAACTCTCTATCAGTAGCTATCCTAAGTTTGCAGTTGTGTTCCTTAAGGTGTCTGTCTATATAGCACAAGAAACCTCTTAACGTGGTGGGCTCATATTCTTCGCCATTTTTGTTTTGTTACAGATAGTAAAAACTGAAATATGTATTCATTTAGGGTGTCAGGTGGTATAAACTGTGCCAATCTTGATTCCTCCTTGTAATGCAGAAATGAATGAAAACGTTTCATGTCTTGCGCTGTTTTCTTTTGAGTGTTTTCATTTTGATTTTCACTTAAGAATGAATCAATGTCTACTGTTCTGAACTGGCGAATTTCAGAATTTAAATTCACATTACTTACAGTTTCTGGTATTTCATTTTCATTTCTTAAATCTTCAATTTTATCAATTTCATGATCAACCTCTCTTACCCCACCCATTGTTGGTACTACAACTGTTTCAATTGATTCCTCTTTGTTTACAAAAATTTCAGATAAAAAATATCACCAAAGAATGCAGAGTATTCATTTTCACTTATTTCTTCAATTGCTTCCATTTTTCCAGATCAAAACAAAGATATTTTTTGTATTGTTCCTATATATGTACTGTACATTGCTACAATGCAGACAAGGAATTAGGCCAAACAAGGGAGATTAATTTGCAAGTACTTGTTAAGTGGGTCAAACAAGGGAAGTAAATCTTGATATGATAATCTAAAAATAGAAAAAGTAGTTCCGAAAATTTGAAATTTTCACCGGTGAAAATAACAATTTGTTTCTTTTCACTGCTGTTATTTCACTGCAGAAATGTCATATTTTATCATTAGGTATAAAAGAGGTATAGATTATTATATGGAGAAAGTGTACCAATAGTGGTTATTGGCACACTTGGTGAGTTATTTGCAAGAGGGCTTTAGCACGAGTGCAAATAAACACCAAGTGTGCCAATAACCACTAAAGGCACACTTTCTCCATATAATGACCTGTTTATTGCATATGTTCATCATACATACCTTACTATATATAGTAACACATTTGTACAGTTTTTCATGTCATTATCACCATTGCGGGGTCATTAATTATAATCGGCCCTCATAATCGGATCGCGCGACGTCAACTGAACAAAATGGCGTCCACATTAAGTCTTTTCCAACTGTGATTAATAAAATTAAGCCACAAATCAACGAAATATTAAAAATGATAATTAAAGGTACACAATTGAAATAATATAAAAATATCGATTGCAACTGAAAGTTTAACTGTACTGTTGATTAGATGGATGAAACTATTTGAGCTTTAAGTTTTACAGGAGTCATCCAACATCAACATTTAGTAAACGACACTCTTACCTCAATGACAACTTTAATCTTATGCTTATAATAATACAATAACAACTATATGCACTTCCGTTTTCTGTTTGTGCATCTCTTTATCTAAATTTATTTCAGACTACACTTATTGAAACTTTTACGAAATCGTATGACTGCTAGGAGTGATTTATTTTATTCCTCTTGAAGTTTCCCATTATAAATTACAAACACACAATCCGAAATACGTTTTGGATTCGTTCGATGCTTTTTAAAATAAATATTTTACTATTAAATAAACCACAACGTTCGAATTATTGCCACTAAAATCCAGAGTGTCTAGCTTAAAGCGGTGTGTTTCGTCACATAAATTACGTCACACGAGATACGTCATAAATATTGTAATCAGTTGAATGAAAATGAAAGTACGGAAAGCTGGTTAAGTAATAATTTTAAGTGAAGGAACAAAATATAATTACACAATAAACAGTAGAATCTCAAAACCCGTTCAGAAGCCATTTTGTTTTGAAGCTCCGGTCGCCAATTACGTAACATCAACGCGTGCCGACGATCCGCCGTTACTGGACAACAGTTGCGAGATAACCGGAAGTTTGCAAATAACCGATTTTGGCACAGTGTGCCAATAACCGGTTATTAGCACACTTGCTCTATACCGAGATTTTCACGAGTTATTCGCGAACAAACGGCCAATTTTGTTACTAAATATAGTTACATATGCAATAAATAAGTGTTATTTTGCTCCCTGGTGCAGTGTTCTTTTAATTTTTAATTTGTGACAAAAAGTTGGAAAACAAGTCATTTGGACAATATGTTAGCAAGTCCCTTTAAGTATTCTTAACTCTATGTTGGTTTGTTGGAACGTGACAAAAAGCATTGAAAACGATTTGAACTTGCATGGTACGTTCGCATGCGTCATTGCTTTTAGTTAAAACCTGTTTAACCTGTTTTAGGCACCACATGATCTGTCATATTTCTAGCGTAAGCCGATCGAAACGAGCCTTTATAG
>VMBQ01010095.1:0-27782 GCA_007657795.1 Dreissena rostriformis | reverse complement strand
TTGGAAGACCGTCGACGCCCAAAAATCCCAAAAGGCAACGGATCATTTTTGATCTGGGGGGATCTGGGGTTATCCGGTACTGTCGTGTCCATCCGTACTTATATGGGACTGGGGCTTGAGCTAGTTTTAAATGCACTATTCGAGATGCCGTTTCTAACAGAAATATGACCACTATAAGGTTAATAAATTCTAATAGATGTGTTAAATATATTTACAACACACATATACTTTTAAATCTTAATTTTAAAGACGGATTTTCACAAATGTTGATGTCATCAAAACACGACCACGACGCTTACCACTCTACGAAATACAACTCCTCGGTAATAGGCCCATTTCTGTGTAACTTGTAATACATAAGAGCACTCATGGCGAGCAATTAAAAGGATAGATTTTCCACGTGGGTGAACGTGTTAAGTACCGTCTTTTGAACTCGGACAATAACGCAGTTGATACTTCGAGACGCTTTCACCTCGCAAGTATCCCCATAGCGAGCGAGAGTTAAATCGCGGTACTTTTAAATGTTGCAATCATTTTCACAACGTGACAACGTTTTGATCTCAATATAGCGAATATATCAGTTTTATATTCATTCAATTGAGTCGTTTCAAATTATTCCCGTTTCATCACATCGTGTAAACGATTTAATAGACGTCAAACAATTTAGAGATTAATTCCACAGAAAACAAGATTTGCATT
Source organism: Dreissena rostriformis (assembly GCA_007657795.1). Taxonomy (NCBI): domain Eukaryota; kingdom Metazoa; phylum Mollusca; class Bivalvia; order Myida; family Dreissenidae; genus Dreissena; species Dreissena rostriformis. Next base: position 27,083 of record VMBQ01010095.1, on the reverse strand, counting down.
TTATTACTTCTAACGTTCTGTAAGAGCATAATACTAAAGTGATAAATTTGTGCAATAAACAGAACGACCAATTTGGGAAAGTTAAATACCTTGTATGAAAAACACACTCACTCTCGTCAAGATATGACATGAATAATTTTTATCGTTCAGGATGATCGATTTATACTTTTTTGTATTTGTTTAGTCATACACGGGGTATATTTCTATGCGGATGTCTGTCTTGTGTGCAAGCTATGGAAACATCACACTTCAGGTCCAATCTTGTATTTAAGATTTCGTATTAACATCATTTGAATGTAATTTTCACTTAAATCCAGCATTTTTTGTAACACATATCGTCACTGTTAGGCATACTTATTGACAGGATTAGTTATCATCCTCGTTGAAATGTCATATAATATAACCCTTCTGATTGACAGTTAACGCCATAAGTAGACAATTGAGATAGAAGCAGCTTGTAGCATATAATCAAGCGGCGAAGGTTCCAGCAATCCTCCTATTTTGCCAGCAATTACTTTCGGTTCATTCCGTCAAGCGCTTCCCAATTTTCTTAATTCGCTCCAGCTCGCTATTCAATAATTAAAGCTAACACGATCAGTCAATTACTCTAGGGGATTTATAAAATGTGAAGATGATAATGACATGCATGAAGAGGATAGATGTTAGGATGCAGTATCTTGCTGCTTTGCGGCAAATCTGTCAATACGAAGCCGTAGATGGGGATGCTAAATAATGATGAGCAAATGTTAAACATGTTTAGGTTTCGATCAATATAAATTTAAAGTGTACTTTAATGAGACGCACATAGAAATTATACTTATAGTCAATCGATCGCTTGTCTGTATAATATATCGGAACCATATGTTCAATAGTAATGCTGATTTAAGTTTTTAAAGATAAAATCTTGCATATGAATGTATGCAAACTGTCTGTTAAACTATACATGTCCAAGTTGACCCATACATTTTCAAAAATGTTCAGAGAATGTGAAGCTGTATATTTATGAATTATTTTTTATCTGATGCATACCCATCAAAACGCTGTATTTAGAAATGTCCTTGCAACTTTTGTTAAGGAGACACAAAAATGACATTCGTAAAACAAATGCGATAGAGCAATGCATTTTAACCGCTTCATGTTTCTTGAAGGAAGGTAAGCATGTTTTTTGTAATATTGTTAAATGCAAAGAAGATTCTAAATCTAAATATATATTCAAGACAACTATTCACGAAACAGCAAAGTGAAAACGTTCATGAGCTGTTGTATTTGTGAAACAAATGTTGAATCATTCTGACAGTAACACTTTTTTTGCATAACGTTCGGTTCGTGTTCCGAACAATCATTTCACTGGCTGATTGGGTGTCTATAAATCCAATCACCCGCCATTAAAATACGGAAATTATTTAAATTGCTCTTTTTAACAAATGTTGAATGACGGTTTATACATTTAAAGATAAAAAATACCTCTCAGTATGATAATTATTGCCGTATTTCACGGTTACTATTTTCTCACCAGGTAAACATTCTGCGCATAGATACGTTGAGTGCCTGACCAGTGTACCGACTGCGTTATTTTGAAATATTCAAAGCAACGGTTTTAAAAGATGAACTCATGTGGAAAAACTGTCTCCGTTAAAAGCTAAATATCTGTAAGTTAATTGCCTTGTAAAATAGGCATTGTGGGACACAAGCTATATGGATCACGTGACAAATCCGTATGGCGTCGGTGTTCAAGGAAAGAACGCTTTCTTTGGTGAGGATTGGTAATTTGCAAATGGAGTCATGTTGTTTTCTACTTAATGAACTAAAGAAACAATCATTTTTATATTAAGAATCAATTTCATGAGGAGGAGGCAATATTTAAAATTACCATAAGCAAATCTTCGTCATCACCTTGTCTGACACAATTGCCGTTTACGATATATGACAGTTTGTTACAAGTGTGAATAAATTAACAAAAGGTCCCTTTATGTTAGTACAAATTTTGACTATAAGTGATGCCGAGTGTTGAACGAAAATTTACCATCAGTAAATCTTTTTATTGAAATTTAGTAAATCGGTTAGCTAGTTTTAAATTTACTTTTCGAGATGCCGTTTCCAACAGAAATATGACCACTATCAAGTTAATGAACGATACTAAATGTGTTAAATATTATGACACACACATATACTTGAAAATCATAATTTTAAACACGGATTTTCACAAATGTTGATGTCATCGAACATTACTCTGACACTTACCGCGCTTCGAAATACATGTTCTTGTCAACAAGCCCATGTCTACGTAACATTTAATACATTAGAGGACTCATAGCGGGCAATTTAAGGGATATATTTTCCAGGTGGTTGCACGTGTTAAGTACTGTCTTTTGAACTCGGACAATAACTCAGTTGATACTTCGAGAGGCTTTTACCTCGCAAGTATCCCCGAAGGGAGCGAGAGTTGAATCGCGGTACTTTTAATGTTGCAATCATTTTCACGACGTGACAACGTTATGATCTCAATATAGCGAATAAAGCTGTTTTTTATCAATTCAATTGAGCCGTTTGAAATTATTCCTGTTTCATCACATCGTGTCAACGATTTAATAGACATCAACACATTCAGAGGTTAATTGCACAGAAAACTAGATTTGCATTTTATTACTTCTTCCGTGTTGTAAGAGCATACTATTAAGATAATAAATGTGTGCAATAAACAGATCGACCAATTTGTGAAAGTAAAATACCTTGTATGAACAAAAACACACTCACTCTCGACCAGATAGGACTTGAAGATTCGTAAACGTACTTTGGAGGAGCGATTAAAACTTTTTTGTATTTGTTTAGTTGTACACGGAGTATATTTCTATGCGGATGTCTGTCTTGTGTGCAAGCTATTGAAACATCACAATTCAGGTCCAATCTTGTATTTAATATTTCGTTTTAAATAAATTTGAATTCAATGTTCAACTTAAATCCAGCATTTGTATCACATATCGTCAATATTAGGCATACTTACTGACAGGATTAGTTATCAATCTCGTTGAAATGTCATTTAATACAACCCTGCTTATTGAAAGTGAACGCCAGAAGTAAACAATTGAGATATGTGCAGCTTGTCGTGTACATGTATAATCAAGCGACGATGGTTCTCAGCTTGTAGTGTATTATCAGGCGGCGATGGTTCCAGCAATCCTCCTATTGTGCCAGCAATTACTTTCGGTTCATTTCGTCAATCGCTTCCCAATTTTCTTAATTCGCTCTACTCGCTATTCATTCAATTAAAGCTAACACGATCAGAAAAGTACTCTAGGGGATTTATAAACTGTGAAGATGATAATGAAATGCATGCAGAGGATAAATGTTTGAGAACCGACTCGGGCTGTTTGGCGGCAAATCTATGCTTCATGTCAATGTCAAGCGGTAGATGGGATGTTAAATAATTAAGCCTCTTTCAAATGTCCTCGCAATTTTGGTAGCACTACAAAAACCTGTGTGAAATAAAACAAAATGCAGTAGAACAATTAATTTGAACCTGTTCAGCTTCCATGAAGGGCAGTAAGCATATTTTTGTTGTATTGTTTTATGCAACGAAAATTCTATAACTGGATGAATATCCAACACAATTTTTTCAACTCCACTTAATTATTTAAAAACCATAGTGCAATATTTTAAATTAGATGGGGCTTTTGTATGTTATATCTGCAATGTTTAAGTCAATGACTCTGTGATCGCTAAGGAATCTTTATCAAGTCGACGGATAGCGAAAATGGGTAGGCGATTGGTCTTGGATTTCTTTTTAACTTTTTAAAATGATATAATATTCCGTTTACTGCAAATGTGTCAGACGAGTAGATGACGAGGATTTGCTAATGGTAATTTTAAATACCGTCTCCTTCTCATGGAATCGATTCTTGACATAAAAAGGATTTGTTTTTTGAGTTTATTAAAACCCCAGTCCTATAAAAGCACGGATGGACACGGCAGTCCCGGATCGCCCGGATCGCCCGGATCGCCCATGATCCCTCCGGATCAAGAACCCGGACGAACCGGGACGATTCCGTGGTCTTTTGGGATTTTTTAGCGTCGACGGTCTTCGAAAGACCATCACCCAAATGACACCACGGCATCCACACGGACCAACCCGACAGCAACACACCATCAACTGGGCGCCCACGAGGACCGTCCCGGACAATAATGGCAGAGCTACGGACCTACACGACAGAGACACGGATAAACACGGACCAACAAGGCATCTACACGGACCATCACGGACCTACACGACAACGACACAAACTAACACGGCATCCACACGGACCAAACATAGTATTACCACCCTACTTCAGGCTTAACTGTAGACGCTGCATGCAGAAGTTAGATGCAGATCTTGAAGGATCATAAGTTTGTAACTTTTTTTTTATATCTAAATCCGTGTTATTTTCTACATAAGTGTTCTTGAAAACATGGTTTAAAAAAAAAAATGTATTTTTTTAACGACTTTAAGAAAGGTTGGAAAGGGACCTGTTAATAAAAGCTACGGTTATTTTCATAAGCATAATCGTTACATACAAGACTAACTAGTTTCAGTGACAAGTTGTCGTGGCGGATAGCTGCGTTATTAAAGTGCTTTCTATAACAAGAATGAATATGAGTTACCGGGTAATACATATAGTAAGATGTAAGTAGCAAATGATATGCGTGTAAAAATAATGATTTCTTTGATAACAACTTGACCCGCGTAAAACGGCGTTATCTCTTAATATAAATGTTTTACCATGAATTACACACGGTTGAATTTGTAATGTGCACTACTTAACATAGCTGCTCTTGACGCACAATGAACAGAAGCTACTCTGTGTGTGGAAAAAGTAGCCCATTAAGTATTTCCTGTTGACATCAGCAGTAATTATATTATCAATTTGGTTCATCTGTTAGGTTTGAGTTTTTGTTTCTTAAGAGTTCATTAGATACAAATTAATATAGGAAATGGATCAAGTATTTTTTAAGTCAAGTATACGATACCGGACCGTAAGGCCTCTTATATAGTACTTGAGTCAATGAACTTTTTGTATACACTTTATTGTATCTCATGTTTTTTTTTAAAGAGTTATGTTGTGTTTGGCAGTCAATCTTTATTTCAGACATTGTTTATGAATAAAAAAAGAAAAATTACTTTGATTGATTAATTTAACTAAACTAGTATAATAGTAAACACATACACTAAATCGCAATTCTAACGCAACACTTACATTTTTAGTGGGAATTTAAGTTATAACAGGCTAATCTGGGATGACACTTTTCGCACATATTAAAGCCCAGTTTGCCCAGGTGTAGGCTCAATTTTTTTAGTCTGTGGATGAGCAGAACATTCCAAACATGGTAGTGATTTGAATGCAAACAATATTGTCTTATGTTTTGAAAGAAAAATTGGCGGGAAAAAAGCGTGACAAAGGATGCACTATAAACCTTGAAAAAACAAAAACTTGCATGGTTGTGAATAACATTTTAATCAACGAGTGTCTCAATACATTCGTCAGACTATGATAACCCGAGTTATTGTTCCTTTGTCATTATAAAAAAGAACACCAATGAGTTAAAGAAACATAAATGTTTATTTTGCACTTTATTGAGACCAAACTTGAACTATGTGTAATAATATATTATTATAATATTGATTCAAAACAGTCCAAATAATGTGTTGATTCGGGATTGTAATTTTCGCGTGAATTACTGATTTACCTAACCGACCAAAGAGAGATAATGCAGGTTGAGAAGAAAACTTGCACTAAATAGTTATACCCCCGTGTAGAACAATGCTTATTCATACACATGATGCGTTTTGGTTTTAAATTCGCATTCCGACAACTGGCTTATTATAATTGGTTTGGTAATAAGCCTTTCGACAATATTTGTTTTTGATATTTATTTATATAACTATGACAATTTGTAACAATCATATATGATTTAATCTTAGTAAATAAGTTTTCACTCAACATGGACATAAGAATCGCTTCTGAGTGTGTGACTGTGCACACGATGCCTTTTATGATTGAGACTCGCTCTGGAAAAACGGGGACATATTTGTTAAAGTTGAAAATGGCAGCCATTTATGTTTTCGGTCTTTTGCTCAGGCGAAACAAGAATTTATATTTCAACAAAACCTTCTGTGCTCTACTTAAGTGTTTAACATTTGGAATGCTGATTTAATTCGAATCGAAACATACAGCGTTATTGTGTCTTATTTCTCTGCTTCTGCATGGAATTCTTAAGGACTTTATCAAGTGGCGTAATCGGAAAAGATCACAAACAATTTTAATATTACTACGCTAGGTTATATCACTTAATTAATCTGTATTGGCTATTGCATTTAAGAATTAAAGACTACTTTGTATTGTATCAGCCAAAACTAAAGATAGAACATTGAAAGATAAATAGAATATTAGATTAGTGTCTAAGTGTACTTGAACTTATCAGACTCGGCTCCTCGCCGTGTAAACCTTTATTCTACTCGCCGGATCAATTCAGTACACACTAACCGGATATTCTCTAAATATTGTATGAAAATCACACACGCTTTGTCCAGAACATTCTTCCAAAGGTAAAATGTCGAAGTGACGTTGTTTACAAACCCAAAATTTAAACCAGAAAGTACATGCCCTCATACAGGTTAATAGTCATTATAAACATATTTATCAATTAAACACAGTGTATTATTGGGCTGGTAAGAAAGTTAAAATTGTATGTGTAATGACGCTCAATGAGCTCAACACCTTGACCAGAAACTTCAAACAAATAAAAATGAAAATGAAAGATAAATAATGCAAATATCAATACACAAATTTAACGAATGCTTAATTAGATTGATAAAGATCATTACCGATATACCACGATACTACTTGGCTTAGCAATATTCAGCAGTAGACATCCTTGCAATTACCTGTATAAAAGTGCGTGTGTGGCCCCATGTTTGCTTAATGGTTTGATTGCGGGTCCACTTAATAAAGACATCACGTTTCATGCAAGAACCTGTTTTGAGAAAGGTTTTCACGGTTAAATGTTTGGTTGAATATTGAACATGAAATGAGGACATGATGTGTTTTCTAACTGATTATGAAAAGACCGCCCTTGAATTTGTGATACAGGCCCTGCGTAAAGTATAGTCCCAGATAAGCCTGTGCAGCCCGCGTTAGCGAGGCTTAAATGTTTCGAATCTAAAACAATTCGCAGATATTACCAAAAACTGTTAAATATACACAGGATAGATTCTTCAATATACAATTTATACAAAGAGTACATTCTTTTCCTTCTGTTTTTCTCGTCGTACCTATAAAATAACACATGATGTACCCAATGCTTTTCATTGACCATTCCAAGTCGGCGCTCCGAGTTTTAATCATTTTTATGGTTTGGTGTTGTGCTGTTCGTATTGCCCGGAATTTTATATCAATTGGTCTCTTGTCTTTAAAAAAAGACTCTCGGGTGTTATCAAAAGTTTCTATCCTGGTAATGTTTCCCGAGTTGTTTTCCATATTTAATAATTTTCGGGGAAGGAGCATTACATAAATGCTGAGTTGACTTCGTGGACAATCCACTTGCATTGTTTTATCAAAAAGTTGATGTGGAGGTCGTTACTCCACAGCCGAAATGCAATAGTATGATTAGTATAGAACTGATACTGAATGCTTCCAAATCCGAAAATATAGTTATCGCTAAATTAATATTAATTTATTTTAAATTTTCCATAGGACCAGCTGCCACTTGGTGACACGCGCGACATATCGGCTATCAGTGTATCATCCTAAGTATTATTAACACTCTGAAAACAATAATATTTTTTCATTATATATCGATTGGTCAGAAGCGAATATTTATTGACCGATAAACCTGTCGAAATTTAAGCACCATTGACCAATTCTATTAATTGTGAGGGTTCATTGTACAGTTGATTGGTCATAGCGCCCAAATAGAGACGTATATAGTCCAAAATGAAAAAGTGATTTATTTCTAGTGTCGAAACGGTGTTCAGGCAATTGCCAAACAACACTCATACAGACGCAAAATAGGTTCCGTCGATTTAACACATAGTTGTCAGCAAACGAGGTGAATACTATTGGAAATGCACGGCCTCTTCATAAGTTTGGTGAAGATTATAAGTTATGATCATGAACTTCTACGCAAGTAAATTCATAATTTATATCAGAAAAACGTATCCATGGGCCGTTAAGCCTTTTGTAAAAGTGGATATATTAATTTTGACAAGTTCTATAAAATGGGCGTGTACACCTATGGTGTGTTAACCATCGTGTCCTTATTGAGAACACTTTCTTAATAAATGACGAAAATACTACTGGCGAAAGTTGTTTACCAATCAACCCATTAACAAACGTCAGTATGTTCCGTCCATTCTCAATGTTTGCAGCAAATCAGTTAAACGATATTGAAAATGTCCTTCATCTTTATTGGTAACTTAATGTAAATTTTGATAACATTAAATAGCTAGGAAACTTAAAATATAACTCAAAACCTTAACATAATGTACTGTCTACCCCTTCCCCTCCTCTCTCTCTACATTGATAATATTAACTTAGCCACAGTTTGGGAAAATTGGGCTTTATGCAGTGTCTTAAGTATCATCCAAGGTTATCCTGTGTAGTCCGGTTCCCGGAAGCATGTGATTTAAGTTGGTTTTCACCATGTGGACAGTTGGGGTTTCTTCCGGGTACTCCGTCTTTGCCCCACAACACAAGACCACACCAAAATTAAAAATATATTTCAGTTAAAAACTAATAGCTGGACATTGCAGGGATAATTTAAAAAATCGTTTCAACTTTCATGAGTAATATAGTTGATAAGTTAGGAGTGCTGTGGCGCTTTCCGTGTCCAATCACAATGCAGCCTCAAGCGCGGAAGGACCTAATAAACGTTAAAATACACACACCGATGAAAGAGCAGCTGCTGTTTTATGTATTTAAACATCTTGCGATTGCGCATACTGTAAGAGATACACTTCCATAAATTGTCTTCCAGTTATGGTTTCACTGCCGCCTCTTCCTTGGCTGTTACGCATCCTCAGAGCAATCTACGTGGTAAAACCATAATACGTTCATAAGCGTCTTCAAAGTGGAACTATTTAGTGAACGTTAAACGTTCAATAATGTTTTCCCGTGTAACATGCCTGCATTGGGTTGCTGATATTGTCGCCCTAATTAGGCTATTAAACGATCCCAGTCCTACACCTTGTTGGGTTTCTGAATTAATATCCATGGGGTATCGCTTAAAATGAGCATGCGCACAATTTCGAGAAATAACCAGCATATAAAGTTTTATGCAAAAATATGTCCCGTCATTAAAATTATTAATTTGCTACCGGATATTATTTTGTTGTATTCAATTGCCCGTTTTATATCTATTATAACCACCTTTAATTGCCTTTACCAGTTGAAGCAGGGATTGAATGCTGGGCGAGAAATATAATTACGGTAGCCTGCGGAAAGTTAAATGGTTCGGAAGGAATTCGCGACTTGCTTAATGGTATTAGGGCGTTAATTTCTGGGCCATTAATGAACATATACCGACCACAGGCCGTAAGTGGTTAATGTCGTGGAAAATGTATCTCATTTAGCTGAACGGTATGTTTGTTATTTGCGTCATATCCCACCTTTGGATATGCAATATTATGTTGTTTTAGTAGTTATTTACCAGTTAGTTTTACTTTCATGTCTTTCAAAAATGTGTAAGTCAATTATAATATAAAATGTATTAGTAGTTAAATGTGTGTTGCATCTATCTTAACTGATTTACAATTAAGTATCATGTGCTGCAAAAGGTGTAGGCCTCTTAAACGCACTTGTATTAATTGAGTCTCGTTCTGGGAAAACTGGACTTAATGCATGTGCGTAAAGTGTCATCGCAGATAAGCCTGTTAACACATGCTTATATGGTAGGACACTTTATGCTTAAACTGGAATTTTTAGGGAAGCGACTTCCCTTAAACGAACAATGCCATACAAGCGGAAAGTGTCGGCCTGCTGACTGCACGGGCTAATCTGGGATTACACTTTACGCATATGCATTAAGCCCATTAAAACAAAACGAGGTTCAAGTTATATTAAACATTTAACGGGAAAGCAAACACGCACATTTAAGACTTCTATTCAAGGGCATACGGGTTTGCGAATTTCTTGAAATGCAAAAGTGTAGCAACAGTTCATTTTAGAAATCAAGAAAATAAGATTACTAAACACACTAAAACAAATTAAATTAAATCATATCTTGCAATGCTTCATATTCGTTGTAAGAGTATTTCATGTTTTAAGATATGATATAATCTCGATATCGAAATTAAGTAATATTCAACCATAATATTGAAACCATATGAAGCACAATGGTTTAGTTTCACACATAAATCCGCATGTAACAATTTTATTAAAGGCATCCACAATTGTTGTAGTTGCTCAACAGCGATGTGCCGTTTTTATAGTATTTATTCGTTTGAAGGAAGGCTCTTCTTAGCGAAAATCCAGTTAATGCAAAAATCGGCGTCCCTTATTAGCATGGGCTGACTTTACAGGCTAATCTTGGACGACAGTTTACGCACATGTATAAAACCCGTTTTCCCAGAGCGAATCTCAATATATGAGCAATGAAAAAAACTGTTCCTCGCGGATAAAGCATATTCAGCTTGTAATAGCTTTCAGTTGGTGTTCCGAACAATTAACTCGCTGGCTTAATGGGTGTCTATAAATCCAATCACCCGTCATGACAAAACGGAAATTATTAAAATTGCTCTTTTTAACAAATATTGAACGACGGTTTATAAATTCAAGGATCAAAAACACTTCACAGTATGATAATTATTGCCGTATTTCACGGTTCCTTTTTTTCTGACCAGGTAAACATTCTGCTCATAGAGACTTTAAGTGCCTGTTCAGTGTACCGACTGTGTCAGTTTGAAATATTCAAAACAGCGCTTTTAGAATATGAACTCATGCGGAAAACTGTATCCGTTAAAAGCTAAGTATCTGTTAGTTAATTGCCCTGCAAAATAGGCATTGTGGGACACTAGCTATACGGGTCACGTGACAAATCCTTATGGCGCCAGTGTTCAAGTTGGTGAGGATTGGTAATTTGCAAATGGAGTCATGCGGTTTTCTACTTAATAAACTCAATAAACAATCACTTGTATATTAATTATCAATTATATAAGTAGGAGGAGGCAATATTTATAATTACCATTAGCAAATCATCGTCATCACCTCGTCTGACATATTTGCCGTTTGCGGAATATAAATGCACTTTTAAAAGTGTTAATACAATTAACAAAAAAGTCCCTATATGTGTGTAAACGTTTTGGTAAAAAATTATGCAATGTTGAACAAAAATCTACCATTAGTTAATCGTTTTAATGAAATTAAGTCAACCGGTTAGCTATATTTAAATTTACTATTTGAGATGCCGTTTTCAACAAAAATATGACCCCTATCAGGTTAATGAACGATAATAGATGTGTTAAATATTATGACACACACATATAATTGAAAATCTAAGTTTTGAAGACGGTTTTCACAAATATTGATGTCATCAAAACAAAACCATGACACTTACCACGCTACGTAATACATCTCCTAAATGACCTGCCCATTTCTATGTAACTTTTAATACATTAGAGGACTCATAGCGGGCAATTAAAGGGATATATTTTCCAGGTGGGTGCACGTGTAAGTACCGTCTTTTGAACTCGGACTTTAACTCAGTTGATATTTCGAGAAGCTTTTACTTCGCAAGTTTCCCAAAAGCGAGCGAGAGTTCATTCGCGGTACTTTAAAATGTTGCAATAATTTTAACGACGTGACAACATTTTGATCTCAATATATCGAATATATCTGTTTTATTTCCATTCAATGGAGCCGTTTGATATTATCCCCGTTTCATCACATCGTGTCAACGATTTAATAAACATCAAACCATTTAGAGATTAATTGCACAGAAAACTAGATTTACCTTTTATTACTTCTAACGTTTTGTAAGAGCATAATATTAAGGTGATAAATGTGTGCAATAAACAGATCGACAAAAAAACTCAATCGACCAAATAGGACTTGAAGAATTGAAAACATAATTTGGATAAGCGGTTTACACTTGTTTTCGTTTGCTTAGTCCTACACGGGATGTATTTCTATAGGGATGTCTAATGTATTGTGTGAAAGCTATTGACAAACGGAATTCAGGCCCAATCTTTTATTTTAGATTTCGTTTTAACATCATTTGAATTCACTGTTTTAACTTAAATCGAGCGCTTGTTATTGCATATCGTCACTGTTAGGCATACTTATTGACAGGATAAGTTATCAGCGTCGTTGAAATGTCATATAATATATCCCTGCTGATTGAAAGTTAACGCCATAAGTAGACAATTGCGATAGGAGCACTTTCGGTTCATTCCGTTAATCGCTTCCCAAATTTCTTAATTCGTTCAAGCTCACAATTCATTCAATTAAATCTAACACGTTCATAAAATTACTCTAGGGGATTTAAATACTGTTAAGATGATAATAAAATGCATGACGAGGATAAATGTTAGGATGTTGTTTAGGGCTGCTTAGCAGCAAATCAGGGCTTCCTGCCAATGCCAAGTAGTATATATGATGTTAAATAATTATGCACTGGTGTTATATATGTTTAGGTTTACATGTGATCAATCTAAATTAAAACTGTATTCTCCATCACCAAGAGGTTCTTTAGTATTGCCCCAAAAATAGACAGGACAAAAGCACACGCCAAACACAACTTCCAAAGTGGTGTTTTTATTTTGCTATAAGAAATTGTGTACTCCTGAACAGAGAAAATTATAGGACACTGGGAAAACATATTGTAATAAATACCAATTATCATATTTTTTAAATTTATTTAAACAAAAATAACCGGAACGCAATGATACAGATATAAAGTACACTTTTTCTTATAGCAAAATTAAAACAAATGTTCTTCGACAAGGTTGCCAACTATTGTCCTCCTTATTATATTATGTTCATAAATACTATCATATTATATGAATGCTAATATTATGATTAAAGGAATAACGCTCAATGACCAAATACTTAAGCAAACCTTTTTACGGACGATTCCACTTTTTTTTAGTGACGAATCAGTCAATTCCAGTAAAACACTAGTGGAAAATCCTCATAACTTAAGGACAATATCAGGACTAAACATGAACTCCTCAAAATGTACAGTAATGAGAATTGGGTTTCTGAAAAACTGAAAATTTGAATACTGTCCTGAAAAGAAATATAGGGTCTAAAACGTTTGGAATTAATTTTTATAATCAGCATAAACTACCTTTTCAAAAATCGTAATGTCGATAAAAAGAATTTGAAGCCTGTTTAAAAAAGTGGCAACATCGAAAACTCAATTTAATGGAAAAGATGTCTGTTATAAAAACGTTTGCATTACCAAAGTTAATAAATCCATATTTAGTTCTCTAAAATCCAACAAAGTAAGTAATAGATGGATTAATAACAAATATCTTACGATTTATTTGGGATAACGAGCCCGACATAATTAAAAGAAAACGATTCACTGAACCTTATGAAAATGGAGGCATAAAGCTGACATACATAAGTTGTTTTTAACGCCATTAAAGCAGGCTGGATTAAATCATTCCTAGATATAAACAAGCATGGCAAATAAAAAACTCCTGCTAGGCAAAAACTAAAAAAAATGTTGGTTAAGTAACTCAGGTGAAGCTATAAAACAAAACGTAATTAAAACACATTTATTTTTGAAAGATATGCTTACAGCAAGGCTATACAGTATTCCAATATGTCAACATGTCATATGGAACAACAAAGTTATAAAAATCTATAACAAATCCATCTTTCTGGTGAACTGGTATAAAAACAATCGAGCATTAATTCAATTATCAAAGAATCACATGTTATACGTTTAGTGAAAGCATGACTTAAATAACATAAATGCACGTTTAAAAAAAGATATATTATTCACTGGTAACCGCGATTCCAAACTTATATAAAACGATACTGAATACACAAGGGATTGACACATCAATAATGTCAGAAAACAGCTTATAGTAATGTGGAAGAGATACCAAACAAATAAACAACACGCATACTGTATAATAACAGTTGAAAAATGCAAATGATAACAGTACTGAAATGATATGGAATACAAATACTATTGAATATAAAAGAAAAAAACACCGACAACATAATAATATATACAATTCCATTTAAGTCAACCATTCAGACCTGTCTGCTTGATTTTCAATATAAGTTATTTTCTAGAATAGGGCCAACAGTTAAATGTTTAACAAAAAACGGACTGAAAGCGTGTTGTTTGTGTGAGTTTTGTCAATCACATTATTATGAATGATTGCACTGCATTATATTTAATATTCTTAAGTACCGCTCAAAACAATTCTAAATGAGTGGGGCGTATATGTTGTATTAGTCATGTTTTATGTATGCAAATATAGCTGGTGACAATGTAAATGTCAAACATGGTAAAATAAATGAGAAAACAATCACGGGTATTACTAACATGTGTTTTATATTCACAGGATAGAATCTTCAATCTCCTATTTAGAGTAAAATCCGACCTATAATAACAACAACACATTAAGCTTCCAGTGCTTTTCATTGACAGTTCCAAGTCGTTGCCCGAGTTTTAATCATTGTTATGTTTAATTTTTTATGTGTTGTGCTGTTCGTATTGCTTCGTATTGCCCTTCATTGTATAAATATATAATTATTTCTTTCCCTACAAAAGACAAGTGGGTCTTATAACGAGTATCTTTCCTCGCAATGTAATTCAAGTTTCATTTTCCCTATATATTTAATACTTTTCCGGAAAGGTTCCTTGCACATATGCTGAATTGATTTCGTAGACAATCCATTTTATTTTACTTTTTTGCCCAGGAGCAGCTGCCATTTGGTGGCACATGCAACATATCGACTCATATCAGTGTATCTTCCTTTAGTATTATTAACACTCTGAAAAAATATTATTTTTTCATTATATATGGATTGGTCGGAAACGTATATTTATTGACCGATACACCTGTCGAAATTTTAGCAACGTTTGACTAATTCTATAAATTGGGAGGGTACATTTTATAGCTGATTGGCCAGAGTGTCCAATTGGAGAAATCAATCGTTCAAAATAAAAAGTAATATATTTTTAAGCGTCGAAAACAGTATTCAGGCAAAAAAGATTCCGTCGATTAAACACATAGTTGACAGCAAACGAGGTGAATACTATTGGAAATGCTCGGCCTATTCATTATTTTGGTGAAGATTATAAGCTATGATTATATTTAAAAGAAGGCAGACATGAATTACCACGCAATACAATTCATAATTTATATCAAGAAAGCGTATCCATGGACCGTTAAACCTGCTGAAAAATGGAGATATTAATTTTGACAAGTTCTTTAAAATGGGCGTGAAGCATTATGGTTTGTTAACCATAGTGTCATAATTTTAAATACATAAAAAATATGACTTGTGACAGTCGTCTACCAATCAACCCATAAACAACCGTCAATACTTTCCTTCGATTAAATTCAATGTTTGCAGCAAATCAGGTAAATGATATTAAAGATACGATGCCTCTTTATTGTTTACTTAATGTAATCTATAAATTAAATAGTAAGGAAACCTTAAAAATCTTAACCGTAAGTACTGTCCCCACCGCCCTGACCATCCTCTCCCTGTATTTTGATACCATAAATTAATTAGGGCTCAAGCGGGTACAAAAAACGAATCTCGGGTCGAAAAAAAATACCTTCGGAACCGAGAAAAAGGTTTTGCCAACGATACCGGGTCGGGTCGCTTATTAACGCAAGGGAATTGTTTATATTATATTGATAATACACTGTTTATTTGAAGATATATTAAATAATTGCAGTTAAATTGTCTTCTGAATAATTTCAAGCATTTGTTTTCATTTTAAATTATCAGAATACAAGCACCAAACACATGTAAGTCGAGTTATGGTATTCCGCTACTACTTTTGTTGGAATCAAGACATGACCTTGTTTAAAACGCATACATGAAAGCAGAAACGTGTTATTAACCCCTTCAATGCGTGTGGTCGAACTCTATAATAGCAATCAGCAGAAATGCGGTTATTATTTAAACTGGTACAATGCAATTTCCATCTTGTTCTATCATCGTCTCTAAGGAAAAATGAGCTTTTACAATTTGACACGTGTGGTGCCTTCAAGACTGCTAATGAGTCAATGTTTTTAACATGAATACAATTTTCAATGTGGGATTTAGTCCTTCTAAACCGAATACTAACGAAAGGGACATCTATGCCAACTCAGTATACTGTCATTTACAATTACCACACTTGTGCAATCTGTACATTTAAAATTGATTCGTCGTTATAATTCTTAAATTATTCATATATGGCTTTTAAATGACCTGTTGAGGTCCATTAATTATATATGCTAATCAGGAACGACACTTTCCGCTTTTATTGTATTTTTCGTTTAAATGACAACTATTCTTGATGAAAATCCAGTTTAGGCGGAAAATGTCGTCCCTGATTAACCTTTGCGGACTCAACACGTGGCAAAGTGACGTCATTGTATTACGCTAATCTTAACGACGATGATTTTCTTTCGTCAATAATGAAATGCCGTCATTGTTTGGCGCGAACGTTAACATGTTTCCGTACGACAAAGATGAATATGAAAATGAAACGAAAAACGCTTTTTAAAGGGAAACACCGTCAGCGTTTATGTAAATTATGCGAAATTTTCTAAATAATTCATACACCGATGACATGCTGAACAATATTATTCCATTATTAAATGAAGGCGTACAACGAAATGTGGATAATTGGAAAAATACTAAAATCAGGTGCTGTTCATGACTTTTTTGTTAATTTATTAACAGTTTTAAAAATGGCATCATATTCCGTAAACGGCAAATGTGTCAGGCGAGGTGATGACGAG
The DNA here is from genome assembly GCA_007657795.1 of Dreissena rostriformis. Classification (NCBI taxonomy): domain Eukaryota; kingdom Metazoa; phylum Mollusca; class Bivalvia; order Myida; family Dreissenidae; genus Dreissena; species Dreissena rostriformis. The sequence goes on along the minus strand of VMBQ01010095.1, from coordinate 10,117 downwards.
GATTTGCTAATGGTAATTTTAAATATTGCCTCCTCCTCCTCATGGAATTGTTTTATGATATAAACATGATTGTTTCATGAGTTTATTTAGTAGAAAACCACATGAATCCATTTACAAATTGCCAATCCTCACCAAAGAAAGCGTTCTTGCCTTGAACACTGGCGCCATGATGATTTGTCACGTGACCCGTATAGCTTGTGTCACACAATGCCTATTTTGGAGGGCAATTAACTTACAGATATTTAGATTTTAACGGATACAGTTTTCCACATGAGTTCATCTTCTGAAAGCGCCGCTTTGAATATTTCAAACTAACACAGTCGGTACACTGGACAGGCACTTAACGTCTCTATGCGCAGAATGTTTACCTGGTTAGAAAATAGGAACTGTGAAATATGGCAATAATTATCATACTGTGACGTGTTTTTGATCTTTTGAATGTATCAACCGTCATTCAATATTTGTTAAAAAGGACAATTTCAATGATTTCCTTTTTTCATGGCGGGTGATTGGCTTTATAGACACCGATTAAGCTAGTGAGTCAATTGTTCGGAACACCAACCAAAGTTATTACAAACTGAATATGCGTTTTCAGTGAGGAAAAGTGTTTTGTTTATTTCTTATACATACAGATCGCTGTTCACCAACTACAAATATTGCTTACTTCTTTAATACAATTGATACACGCGGAAATATGTTTAAAACAAAACTATTGTGCTTCATATGGTTTTAGTATTTTGGTTTAATATTACATATTTATCTCGATATTAAGATTTTGTGATATACATGTATTAAAACATGAATGTACTATTAAAATGGCTTTGAGGTATTGCAAGCCAACGTCAAATTATTATTTTAGTGTGTTTGGTAATGTTATATTCTTAAGTTCAAATTTAAAATGTTGCGAAACGTTTGGAATGCATTCGTTTTAAAGGTAACATAAATTCACAAACATGTATTCCCTTTAATTGGATTGTTACCTACACTGTATTAAATATTAATTAATGGCTACAAGTGCTTTGACGATGAATAAAATGTATGCAGCACTTGATACTTAATTGTCAATCAGTTAAGATAGATCCAACACATGTTTGTCTACGAATACATTCTATATTTTAATTGAGTTACCCATATTTTAAAGACATGAATGTAAAACTATCTGGATTATAACTACTAAAAACAACATAATATTGCATATCCAAAGTTGGGATACGACGCAAAGAACAAACAGGCCGTTCAGCTAAATGAGATATATTTTCCACGACATTAAGCACTAACGGCCTGTGGTCGGTATGTGTTCATTAATGGCCCAGTAATTAACGCCCTAATGCCATCAAGCAAGTCGCGCATTCCTTCCGGACCATTTAATTTTCCGAGGGCTACAGGCAGCTGTAATTATATTGCTCACCCAGCGTTCAATCCCTGCTTCATCTGGTAAAGGCAATTAAAGGTGGTTATGATGGACACATAAACGGGCAATCGAGTACATTAAAATAATATCCGGTACCGTATTAATAACTAAATGACGGGACATTATTTTGCATAAAAAATATATGCTGGTTATTTCTCGAAATTGTGCACATGCTCATTTCAAGCGATATCCCGTGGTTATTAATTCAGAAACACAACAAGGTGTAGGACTTGGATCGTTTAATGGCCTAATTAGGGCGACAATAACAGCAACCCAATGAAGGCATGTTACACGGGAAAACATTATTGAACGTTTAACGAATCGCTTAATGGTTCCACTTTGAAGACGCTAATGAACTTATTACGGCCTTACCACGTGACACAAGATTGTTATGAGGATGTTCAACAGCCAATGAAGAGTCGGCAGTGAAGCTTTATATGGAAACCAATATATGTTGGTTTATTTCTCTTACATTATGCACAATTACAAAATGTTTAAATAAATAAAACAACAGCTGCTCTTTAATCGGAGAAAAGAAGGAAGATATGGGTTTGTTCAAGTTACATATACATAACATAATTAAGGCTTACGAAACCCCACTTGTAATAAAATACGAATAGAAGGCCACGAACTCAGTTTTTATCATTTTATATGTTTAATGTTGTATTGCTTGTGACGTCATGTAGTGTATAGGCATTTGGTCACTTGCCTTAAATATAAGCTTACAGGAAGCTACCAAAACTTAACCATAATTATGACGATGTTTCTGGAGTTTTATTATAATAAATGTGACCAGACATAATGTGCATCTGAAGTCACAAAACATTAAATATTCCATATATACAAACTATTTACCACTGCTTCTTAACAACATCAATTATGTATGTTTGCCAACCGAAACCATGTCTAATGCACGTCAAATTAATATGAACATAATCATGCTTTTCAACTATTAAGCAAACAATGTAAAAATGGTCATGACGTGATATTTATAGTAACCATATTGGGAAGAAAAAAAAACACCAACGAAATTGCATGTAAAATTAGTTATATATGAGCCTCGCTCTGTGAAAACGTAATATCACATGTATTAAGCTCAGTTTTCCCAGAACGACGCTTAATTATATTACACCCCATCTACGGCTTGGCATTGACAGGAAGCGCAGATTTGCCGTCAAGCAGCCCGAGACAGCCTTCTAACATTTTTCCTCTTCATGCATTTCATTATCATCTTCATTCAGTAAATAAATCCCTAGAGTAATTTTCTGATCGTGTTAGCTTTAATTGAATGAATAGCGAGCTTGAACGAATTAAGAAAATTGGGAAGCGATTGACGGAATGAACCAAAAGTAATTGCTGGAACAATAGGAGGATTGCTGGATCCATCGCCGCTTGATTATACGCTACACGCTGCTCCTAGCTCAATTGTCTACTTATGGCGTTTACGTTCAATTAGCAGGGTTATATAATATGACATTTCAACGACGCTGATAACCAATTATGTCAATACGTATGCCTAACAGTGGCTTTGTGTGATACAAATTGCGTTAAAGGCTGCTTAAAATGCTTGAATGGAATTCAGCTGATTTTAATACGAAATCATAAATACAAGATTGGACATGAATTGTGAAAGTTTAAATAGCTTGCATGCAATAAACAGAATATTTCAAACGGTTCAATTGAATGGATATAAAATAGCTATATTCGCTTTATTGAGATCAAAACGTTGTCACGTCGTGAAAATGATTGCAACATTCAAAAGTACCGCGATTATACTCTCGCACGCTTTGGGGATACTTGTGAGGTAAAAGCCTCTCGAAGTATCAACTGAGTTATTGTCCGGGTTCAAAAGACGGTAATTAACACGTGAACCCACCTGGAAAATATATCCCTTTAATATCCCGCCATGAGTCCTCTAATGTGTAAACAGTTACACAAAAATGGGCCTGCCATCGAGGAGATGTATTTCGTAGCGTGATAAGTGTCATGGTAATGTTTTGATGGCATCAACATTTGTGTTAATCTGTCTTCAAATTTTCCATTATATGTGTGTGTCATAATATTTAACACATTTATTATGGTTCATTAACCTGATTGTGGTCCTATTTATGTTGGTAACGGCATCTCGAATAGTAAATTTAAAGCTAGCTCACCGATTTACTAAATTTAATTAAAACGATTTACTAATGGTTAATTTTCGTAAAATGCTTGGCATCATGTTCGGTCAAAAAGTTAACACACATATATGGGCATTTTTTGTTCATTTATTAACATTTAAAAATGTTATTATATTCCGTAAACGACAAATGTGTCACAAGGATTCGCTAATGGTTATTTTAATTATTCCCTCCTCCTCCTCATTTAATCGATTCTTAACATACAAAGGATTGTTTCTTGAGTTTATTAAGTAGAAAACCACATGACCCCATTTGCAAATTACCAGTCCCTACCAAAGACAGCGTTCTTGACTTGAACATTGGCGCCATAAGGATTTGTCACATGACCCAGAATGCCTATTTTGCAGGGGAATTAACTTACATATATTTAGCTTTTAACGGATACAGTTTTCCACGTGAGTTCATCTTCTGAAAGCGTTGCTCTGAATATTTTAAAGCAACACAGTCGGTACACTGGACAGACACTTAACGTCTCTATGCGCATAATGTTTACCTGGTTATAAAATAGTATCCATGAAATACGGCAATAATTATCATACTGTGACGTGTTTTTGATCTTTGAATTTATAAACCGTCATTCAATATTTGGTAAAAAAAGCGATTTCAATGATTTCCGCTGTGTCATGGCGGATGATTGGATTTATAGACACACAGTGAGTTAATTGTTCAGAATACCAACTGAAACGCACTTCGTATGTATTTTTGTTCTTGGCGTAGTGGTGGTACTTTAACTGTCACTCCTTCTGTTCACTCCATGATGCCTTTTTTGAAGTATGCCAAATTATGTCCGACCGTGTTGCATTTAATATTATCAACTTAAAGATTAAGTCAAAATACGATAATTAAGATGACACTGTGCGTATAAACCGGAAGTAATTGTAAAGATAATGTAACGATTGGACTTACATGTGATAAATTATATGGAACTACAGTCTCTACGTAATAAATAACAGCTGATCGTGCGCAATAACGATCTTTCAGATTCTCGATGTCTTCTTTCACACAATCTAGAATTACAGCAATAAGACTATAAATGTACAGCACATCTAACTAGGCGATTTATAAACGTGAGTTCATCTCGCACAAAACTACGCTATTTGCGTTTGGTTGTTTGACAATTAAATAATAATATTATCATAAATATACACAGGCCACCAGTTTCGCCATTTTCTATCATAACGGAAGTATGTTGTTGTTATTGTGATTTGTTTATTTAGTTTAAAAGCATGTGATAAAAAAGATCTGACACTCGTTGTCATATTATACCATATTTTATTAAACTCGTCCAGGAATTTCGTTAGTAAGCTCGCCAAAGGTTCGCTAACTAACAAAATTCCTGAACTCGTTAAATAAAATATGGTATGATATGACAACGAGTGTCAAATCCTATACATATCGTTATAAAATTATATAAACTGGTTAAATAATAAACACATACAATCAGTCACACTTTTAACTCAACACTTACATTTTAGTGGGAATTTAAGTCTCGAAAATATGAGGTAAATAAATTGATAATGCATGAAAAAAGATCGAATACTTTAAAAGCTTAGTATTTTTTAAAATAGATGACATGTGTTAATTTTAAATAAATCAAAGGGAGAATTTTGTTATTTCATTTAAATCGGTTATAAAGTGTTTATGGATACATTTATATTTTGTTTTGATAACAATATAGTGTCTTTTATTGATTTATAATCAAAAGGTTATTAAATAATTGTCTGTTCGATAAAAAATTAGGACAATGAAACATTATAACCAAGGTATTTGTCACAATTTGGAATTTTGATCTGACCCCTGGGTCAAAAGTTATGGGGGTTGGGGTGGGGCCGGGTCAGAGATTTGCACTCATTTTTTTAGGTTATTTTACATCAATTTCTTAATTTCTACACCGATTCACTTCAAATTGATACTGGACCTCTCTTATGACAATACGGTCAATCTCATCCATGTATGGCCCAAATCCCAACCCTGGGGCGCCCCGCCAACATAGGCCACACCCACCCAAAATTGCCTTTTACTATAATTTCTTCATTTGTACAATGATTCACTTCAAATTTATACTGAACTTCTCTTATGACAATACGGTCAATCGCAACTATGCATGGCCCCATTACCAACCCTGGGGCGCCCCGCCCACATAGACCACACCCACCAAAAAGTGTCTTTTACTATAATTTCTTCATTTCTACACCGATTCACTTCAAATTGATACTGAACTTCTCTTATGACAATACGGTCAATCTCAACTATGCATGGCCCCATTACCAACCCTGGGNCTATTTAGGCGGTCTCCTAGAAAGAACCAGTACTTTTGTCTTTGGCTGAAATCTTGGATATGCTCTCATGGTGGGGATCGAGCCCGGGATTTCTTTATCGCTAGGTGGAGATATGCATAAATTTAACGCGGTTCTTGGCTAAGAAATTGCCACTTGCTCAAAAAAGTTATAAATTGATAAACAAACAATTTGCAATAGAAAGTTGTGGGATATTAGCCTATAAGTATGTCATTTCACAGATGTGGTGCTAATACAAATAGCACAATTTTCCAGCTGTGGGCACTGTGAGGAAAAGTTAAACATTTTTCACCAATTAATCAGCAACTAATTGCCCACAATTGACAAGATTCGCCACGACGATTTATCTAACAACGTGGTATTTTGATTTATGATTCATGTTTGTCAAAATTTAGCTTATCTCAGACCGGTGACCCCTCCGAAACAAACGTCAACCGGGATTACGGATCGAAGAATTTGAAAGCAACACCAGAGGGTAATCTAAAGAAATCGCGATGGTTTCTCCACTAACACCCGTCTACAACTCGTCTAAAACCCGTCCAATTGCTCCCGAATCTAGGCTAAACGATACTTGACGCTTATCTGCGCAATACGTCAACACGCCGGATCGCTGAAGTGGTCTTAAATTAAAATATTCACTTGACTTTCGCGCAGTTCACGCTATTTGTCGCGTTAATTGACTGCCGGATCGGTATTTACACGTGCTTCGAGGACGGATGACAGGCCCAAAAAGGCAAACATCTCAGTCATTTTCTCTCCTTCAGATCGGGTCGCTCGTGATTCCAATCGGACGGACAGAAATTGAGACAGATTGAAACGCCTCAATGAACTGGAACGATAGTTTTAGCAATGGACGAGATGGGCCAAAAAATATTTGTCTTGTCATTTCTGAAAGTTAACTTAATAGGTACATATTTTAAACGCGTAATATTTAAATAAATAATCGTTGATTTATTGAAATATTAGGAACGAAATTATGCATGAAATCGGAACTTATGCCACACATAAATGCACGATGTATGATTATTGCAAAATAACACGTGGGCCGAACACAACTACCGGTACATCTATACATTGAGGAGGAAATGCCACCTGTCCGGTTTGGTGGCGTGCTAAAGTCAACGTGCTTCCGGGATCGGGGATTGAACCCGGCTCGCCTAGGTGAGAAGCGCGTGAAGCAACCATTGCGCTAAGCGGACAACCACAAAAAATTCTGGAGAATACGGGTATCGATCCCGTTACCTCTCACATGCTAAGCGAGAGCTCTACCAATTGAGCTAATTCCCCTATGTTTGGTGGATATTTTCTGTTGGAAAATATCATTCAATTATTGTATGTCAACTTTACGGGACAGCTTGTATTTCTGCTTGGAAGTCGACCGTTGAAGCCTCTATAACGCTCAAAAACAGCGAAATTTCGTAAAATATTTCGTAAAATAAAGTAATATAAACAATCAGTGTTCCTTATAGACATAGCCAAATTGTCAACGCTAGATGTGGTCTGGTAACATAGATTTAACGAGATACAAAATGCTCTATTTAATTTGTTTTTATGGCACAATATATAACATTTTAATTTCCCACAACGATATCTATTCTATACGACACTTAACAGAGAATTGAATAGCGTTACTTAATTTAGAAATGAGGTAGAAAATAGATTGCGCTTCATCTTATGTGTACTAGAGGAATGTATATCACGTTTTTTTTGGTTTCAAAGTATTTATACACATAGATATACATAAATAAAAAAATACAAATCAATTATCAGATGTAATGATATACATTCACAGTTTTATAAAATGTGAGGGTTATTAAGTCAAATAATTAACAAACTTTGATAGTATATTGTGAAATGTATTTTTTTCCTATAATAGTGTAACACAGTCAGTAGATCTTTCAAAAGCATATTGTTCATATTAATAATTTTTGATCTTCTCTCGCTGATTATGTAACATTAATATATTGAGTAAGAAGAAAAGCTCATTATAATATTAACATCATCGTATGTATTACTTTCTATTGTATAACCGACGATTAAATTACGAAGGGAAATAAGAGAAGGACAAAATCCTGTTTTCTGGAAAATTATTTGAACAATGTACCATAATGGACGTACATACATGTAAGGACAGTCTAATAGTAGGTCTTCGATTGTTTCTAATTCCCCACATCAAAGGCATAGCGGCGAATCTTTAATTTTCCAGGTAAACAAGTTTTCATTAGTTGGAATAATTTTGTGAATAAGTTTATATCTCAGTTGTCTGACCTTTGTGTTCTGAATAACATTATTGATAAAATCGTATACCGCTTTCCAGATTACTCTTTCTTTAAATACTCTTGTCCAGTGGTCGTGTACGTACGGTTTATTGCATTTATGCGTAATACACATTTGTTTTTGTGTTTTATTATTTAAATTATAGATATTAATATTTTTGTTAAATGTACAATACAGATCTGTTTACACCGTAGACTTAAGAGACTCAGTTGATTGCAATGTAAGAGTCCAATCATTCGGAATTGATTTTGTTTAATATATTAAGGTCTGCAATCAAGTTAGATTTGTTTTCTAATTTCAAAATAATGTGTGTTTCCTTTGCTAGACCAGTGTTCGAAAGTAAATCGTGTATGTAAATTATATTAGAGTTTATCCATTTTTCGAAAATAAGGCATTTGCCATTATGTTTGATATATCGGTTTCCCCGAATTACTTCAGTTCTTATATTAAAGTATGTTAGTGCTTTTATCGGTGTATTGGAGTTGTTTATTTCAATGAAATTGCATATAATGTCCTCATAAAAGGCAGGTATTTTCCATTTTACTTTTGGTAATGACTTTATTGAATGGACGTTCATTTTAAATATTAAAAGCTTTTTGCCAAACTGGTTCAAGAAAATTATGAATAACTTTCCAATTTGCATTATCATCGATACATATCATTTTTACCCATTTCATTTTGAGTGTTTTTGCAAAAATGCTTATGTCAGGCATTTCAATTCCTCCAGTTTGTTTATTACGTATTAAAATACGTTTTTTTTCGGTTTTGTTATTCCGTAAGAACTTAAAACACATCACGGCCTTTATTAATCTACAATACAATCAACAATAACATAAAATGTATCACTCGAGTCCATTGCTCTGATCTTGAAGCAACACTATTCCCCTTTGCTCTGATTTTGAATAATCTTTATTCTCATTTGTTCTGATCTTGATTCAATAAAATTCGCCTTTGCTCTGATCTTGAATCAACAATATTCGCCTTGGTGCTGATCTTTAATAAACACTATTCTATTTTACTCTGATCTTAAAGCAACACTTTTCTCATTTACTCTGATCTTGAATCAACAATATTACCATTGGCTCTGATAATGAATAAAAAATATTCTCCTTTGCTCTGATCTCGAATACAAACTATTCTCCTTTCCGCTATTTTTGAAACAACACTATTCTCCTTTGCCCTGATCTTGAATCAACAATATTCGCCTTTGCTCTGATCTTGAATCAACAATATTCACCTTGGCTCTGATCTCGAATCAATAATATTAACATTTGTTCTGATCTTGAATCAACACTATTCTCCTTTGCCCTTATATTGAATCCACAATATTCGCCTTTGCTCTGATCTTGAATCAACAATATTCGCCTTTGCTCTGATCTTGAATCAACAATATTCATATTTGCTGTGATCTCGAATCAATAATATTAACATGTTTTCTAATCTTGAATCAACAATATTCGCCTTTGCTCTGATCTCGAAACAACACTATTCTCCTTTGCTCTGCTCTTGAGTCAACACTATTCTCCTTTTCTTTGATCTTGAATCAACCATATCAACCTTCGCTCTGATCTTAAATCAACAATATTTTCGTTTATTCTAATCTTGAATCAATACTATTAACCTAAGTTCTGATCTTGAATCAACAATCTTCTAATTTGCTCTGATCTTGAATCAACAATTTTATCCTTTTCTAAAACTAATCTGTAACTCTATAGACCATTTTAATTCACAGATAAGGCTGCCTATGGTAGAGCATTCATATTCTAGGGACATATTTTCAGTCTCAAACACATTTTACCTTGTTAACAAATATAAAAGTAAATGACGCAAACAAAATCTTGTTAAACGTTGCAAGAACGGACTTCAAATGCATTCACTTTCTTAAACGACATTGTAAACAAAAAATTAATAGAGTCTCAATTGATATTTCATTTCATGTGCAGTGTCGATATTTT
>VMBQ01010094.1:8345-28686 GCA_007657795.1 Dreissena rostriformis | reverse complement strand
GCCTAAATTGGATTTTTGCTAAAAAGAGACTTCATTTCAACGAAAAATGTCATAAAAGCGGAAGATTTGTCTGTGCGGGCACAGGCTAATCTGGGACGACACTTAACGCACATGCATTATGCCCAGTTTTCTCCGAATGCGACACATTTTATTTCATGATAGATATGTGTTTCTTCAGTAGGTATGTATGTTCAAAGAAATAACTTAGATTATTTTTAAATGGTATGATATGATATGGTATGATTGGAGAGTTATGGACGAAGAGTTGCTATATATGGATTGTCTGTCTTTTAGACCATTTTATTTAATAGTGGATATAAGATCGCCATGGCGTAGTGGATATGGTGTCCGCCTAGTGATCGGGAGGTCATGGGTTTGAACGCCACTGGGAGCGTTCCTTTGATCTCCCCCAAAGACACCAAGTACACTTTCTAGTCCCAGGAAACGGACTCGAGAGCGTTAATATAAGCCTACGGCTTTCGATGCAATCGAGCTAAAATAAATAGGTTTAAACTAGTTGTGGATATATGTTATCTTCACTATATATGTATGTTTGTGGTCATAAATGACTTAAACTAGGTTACGTAAGCACTACGATTAAATATTATTTTTTATGATTTGTTTTATGCGTGACATTGACATATTATTAATTTATTACATTTATTGACTTGATTTTCCAAATATTCACTAACAAAACAAACGGTGATATACAGTAAAAAAGAACAAATCCAACATGTGAATTTCCATTTACCGGTATTATGAATTTCAAAGTATAATATTATAAGTTTTTTTTCTAAACTGGTATAAGAATTATTTTCATACTTGTACTAGTCAAAGTATTGTTTGGTATTTATGATTGGTTATGATTGGTTATGCGTCATGAACAAAATAATGCATGATATAGGTTTACGTAATTCAGCTATACACATTCAATGTTCACGTCAAGATCTGTACATTTTATACAGAATCTATCACTATCTAAATTATGTTGCGTCATGTTTGTTATTACTCTTATTATCTAAATAGAAACATTCTTTGCTGGGCACAAATACAGTTTCCATTAACAATTAAACCGTTGAGTTAATGAAATGATAATAATGGCTTTCAATAGATTTTATTATTATAACCTGACTTTTATATTTTCAATAAACTCTATTTATTTTCTCCTCTTTTGAAGTATTTAATGAGTAAAATAACGTTTATGCATATTAGCTTCGCACTGGGAAAACAGGGTTTAATGCATGTGCGGTCCGCACTAATCAGGGACGGAACTTCCCCCCTATATGGTATTTTTTGTTTAAAGGAAATCTCTTCTTCCCAAATAGTCAGGAAGTGTCTTCATCAACAATCTTAAATTGTCACATGTTTGTAGGTTTCATTAAAATTCAGCTTGCACAATGCTTATTGATACTTAACAGAATGTTGCTGACAACAGACCAACACGCAAAGAAGGTTGAACGTGTCAAGTGTTTTCAATAATCATCTATTAACGCATTGCCTGTAAACCGTCAACGCGTAATTGTGGCATGTTCTGAGAAAACTAGGCAAAATGCTTGTGCGTAAAGTGTCATCCCAGATTAGCCTGTGCAGTCCGCACAGGCTAAACCGGGACGACACTTTCCGCCTAAACTAGATTTTCGCTAAGGCCAAATAAAAGAATATGTCCGTTTCCGGTCGCCCGACCGTGTCTCCAGAATCGGCGCCGACCCTCAACTTTTTATTGGGGTCGCTAAAAAAAAAATGTGTTCATTTTCGTGTATTTCGGTTCATTTCTCCATTCTAGTACCCGAAAGACAAAAAATAAAAAATAAATCCCTACCTACCGACACTGTTTTTCTTCCCAAGGAGACCGGAAACGGACCTATTTTTTTTTGCCTAAGAAGAGACATCATTTAAACCAAAAATTCCATAAAAGCGGAAATTGTCGTCCCTGATTAGCCTGTGCGGACTGCACAGGCTAATCTGGGATGACAATTTACGCCCAAGCATTTTGCCCAGTTTTGTCAGAACACGCCACAATTATATTTTACAATTAAACAAAATAAGTAGCCTTTTATTACCTATGGGCGGAGTGTTGAGCACGACTCTTTGGTCAATAAATGCCACTCTTATTCTTTGATACCAAACTCGTCCCATACCAACCACGCTTTCCCGAGTCCCTGTGGACAGGCAATAAAACACTAAAGCGCTCGCAAAAGCTGAAGTTTTTCACCCGCCAGGGCACCCTGACCAGACAGCGCGCTTCAAATTACAAGAAAAAGAGCTGTTATTAATATTTTACAAAGGTCATGGTGTTTTCTGACCCGAGGGGCAAAAGTTCAACTCATCATTATTGAACGTTAGTTATACTTTGCTTGCCACACTTAAAACATCAACCATATGGCGCAGTTATCTGCCGAAAAGCAGCTGTCTCACAAAATAGCGCGCAGGGCGAATGTAACCCTGTATTCCTCCGCGACACGGCGTCAGTAGGGATGCGCTTCAAAGTTCCGTTGGGCGTGGTTTGAAAGTTGATCGAATTAGTTTATTGCTAAACCAGAAGATGTATTTGTTAAATATTATTATAATATTCTATTTGTATATTTTGTAATTTGTGAAAAATCACAAAACTATTAGTATAGAATGTATGATAATCTTAACGCTATCAAGTTACGCCAATAAAACATTCTGTTTGTTAAACTAACATTAATAGAAGGATTTCAAAGAATCACAATCGTTAAATTGTCACTAGTTTTACATTTCCCAAACAATATATAAGTTAAAACGCTGAGAATTTAATCTCGCTGTTCTTCACATGAATCATTATACTGCTGGTTGCATTTAAACGACCTTTGAATTGAACCTAAAACTAATGTTGTTTTTACAAAAAGCAAATAAGTTTCANCGACACTTTCCGCCTAAACTGGATTTTCGCTAAGCAGGGACATCATTTAAACAATAAATACCATAAAAGCGGAAATTGTCGTCCCTGATTAGCCTGTTCGGACTGCACAGGCTAATCTGGGATGACAATTTACGCACAAGCATTTTGCCCGGTTTTCTCACGACGCTCCACATATATATATATATGTTTATTTATTGATTTTTGGATCTATTTAAAGTTAGCTAAACTTTGTGTGTTTTTTTGTCTCAAATTGACAAGAGCTCCGTAAAATTACAGCTTTTTCTCGCCCGACACACGATAAAACAAATGACATGTCCGACATATTCGCAATAACAATTTAGATTGTGTAGTAATTATTGGGCAATTACTCAAGGCAGAAAAGTAACCACTTTGCCCTCCAGATCAATTTATTTAAACCATTAAGTTGTAATTCCCCTGATAAAACCCGGCTTGAATTGAAACTCCCAACACACCAGAGCCATTGCAAAGTATATTGGACTCTAATGGACATCCATGATTACGCCTAAACGATCAAATGTCGAAATTATGCAATTTAAAATGAATAATTAATGACCACGCCGTGATACAAGTAAAACTGCACCGGTCATCGGATACTCAATGTCCGAATCATTGATTAGTGTTTTGATAAACATTTTCCTTTGTTTTCTACCAACGGATGGCATTGATTTATAGAATCAGATAACCGTCTCGAATTAATTTCTGTAGGCAATGATTATTGGCGAGGGAAACATTAATAAAGCCACTGTAGAACAGGCATACCAATGTTTAAAATCAGTGACCAATAGTTTTAGACGGGAAACGTCAAATTTGAAATGAAGACACTTTGGAAATTTAGAAAAATAACTACTATGAACAAGTTAACAATTGATTTCAAATCTCAGTTAATGTATAACATGATAGCGTAATTAAAGGAGCGGTCGTCATAAAATACAAGTATCTCGAAAATATATATATAGGCTATATTAGAGAAACATTATATGGTTGCAATTATTAATTCGCATGGACAAAGGGAGTTTAAATTCTGTTTGTGAAATAACGTTGTAATATTATCCTAAATTTAGTACAGTTGATATTGTTATTAAGAAGATTTAAAAATAACAGTTTTAAGTTTTTTGGTTTGCAGGCTCACTTTAAGTCAATAATACAACAACCAATATGTTTTACAAAATTTCAAGTTCTACAATAGTCGATATCATCATTAAATAAATATGTACACAGAGAATGAGTTTTTTTTTCTGAAACCGTAAACAAAAAATGCGCCGTTTTGTTGTTGTTGTTTTTTTAATTGAAAATGCAACGAAAGACAATTCCTAACATTGTGTATAATAATCTTCTAAAAAAAACAACTACAAAAAAACAACAATAGCCCTATACGATCGTTAGTTATTCATATGTGTGATATGAAAACTTAGCGGTTGCATTGATGAATTCGTGATAATGAGGCGAGTCACGAAATGACTCCACATACAATACATTATGTATCGAGAAAAAAACGAGTGTTTCTCGCAAACAAGAGTCATTTATATGAATGTTTGATGTTTTATGAGCCATTTTTATTGCCGTTTGTTTCCCATGGATCCCACTTGTAACATCTTTTTGGCCATCATGAACATCGATACAAAGAACAATCTGTATTGGTGCTGGGTAAAACAAGATACTTAGTATTTGTGGCGTGTTCTGAGAAAACTGGGCAAAATGCTTGTGCGTAAATTGTCATCCCAGATGAGCCTGTGCTGCACAGGCTAATCTGGGATGACACTTTACGCACAAGCATTTTGCCCAGTTTTCTCAGAACACGACACCTTTCATTCTGCAGACAATCGTCGGCTGTCAAAAGTTATGTTTTGTTGTTCTTTTAAATAAAGAACATCTTCACATTATTCCAGTTAAAAAATGAACACGTTTGTTATAAAAATTGTTTTTCTTAATTACGTTTGCTTTTCTTCAGTCATGCGATGGGTTTGCTGAACACTGACTGTTCGAATATCACATACGTTTGAGCCTCGCTCTGGGAAAGCGGAGTTTAATGCATGTGCGCAAAGTGCCGTCTCTAATTAGCCTGTGCAGTCAGCACAGGCTAATTAGGGACGACATTGTCCGCTTTTATGGTATTTTCGTTTAAAGAAAGTCTCTTCTAAGCGAAAATCCAGTCTAGGCGGAAAGTGTCTGGGACGATATTTTACGCACATGCATTAAACCCCGTTTTCCCGGGGCGAGGCTCATTTGTGTCATTCTGATTCCTGTAATGTCATAATCTGACAATGAGACTTTTAATTGTTTGTGGTTTTATTGAACTATTGCAGGATATAATCATTTTTATTGAAAGTAAATGTAATCAAACTACTTTTATTTTATAATATTCACTCAAATTAGCATGAAACGAATCAGTACTTACGTACTTAGAATGGGCTTATTTATGATGTGTTTGCGCTTTTCTTTTAATCAACTTATCATAACCGAAACGCTTGTTCCACCAAAGTCTTTCATTTGTATGCAAAAACAAGCCCCCGCATCTGTTGATCATCAGGCTGCAATTGTGATCGGCCATCAATCGAATATTAATGACGAAAATGAGCGCTCAGAAATGTTAGAAAAAGATCCCAACTCTCCCTGTAACAAGAAAGGCTGGCGATGTCTTACATAAGCTACTGTGCCAGACGACCCGGCGCATACAGGGTAAATTTTAATGACACAAGAAATGTTTCCAGCACATGTGCCCTCATGCATCAATTTTGACACTAACGAGTCCGCTATTTATGCAAAACAATTGGATAATGTAATTCTTCACCGTTCAAACAGTTATTAGCCGCTAACGATCTATTATTTTGGCAACCCAAATTATTCTTATGCACGTTTTATCGGGCATGTAATTAATTTATGGCCAATTATTTCGGACACGCATGCGTGTACCGGACACGCCGGGTATTAGGAAAATACAAGCCACACAATTAGATATCTGTTGCACGTGATGGGCAGTGCCACACGCTTTCATCAAATGAGGCGAAACATAAAAAGTACAACAAAACATTCGCCAGCAACTGTTTATAAAGTAACAAACTTACGATGTTGGTGAAACTAGTAAAAAATCAACAAATAATTCGTGGTCGCAATAACTTTAATTCCGCGTGTTGGATGTAATAATACTGTTCAATACACTTCAGTACCGCCTTGATATAACGTACGTGTTCTTACGATCGATTGCATTTATTTGTATTTATTTTCTTAAATATTCAGAGAATTATGTGTGGTTTAAGCATGAAGACGATGTTCTTTTGTATACGTCTGAATAAACTGCCTGACTGTCTGTAAAACAATCCAAAATACGAAAGAAAGTAGATATCGTATTCATGCAATAACGATACGTGTATGCATGTTTGTTTTATTGCTTGGATGTATTTGATTTTCAACTGTACCGTAAAACCTTAAGCCCTTAGTAAACTTTTTACTATGTTCAATAACTAAAATGGGCGCATGAAACTACAGAAGAGATAGTACGGTAAACAGTTATTAAATGCACACCTTCAGTATAAAAAACAACATTTTTTTCAGGGACCGTGTGTAAAATACACACACAATTATTATGACGTGTTCGGGCTTAAAAGAAGGCGTTCCTGTTTTTCTTTCCACATACTTGGGATTTCATGCTTGTTTACACTGGATGGACAAAATAAAATTATTTCGATATATTTTATCGAGCAATACGGCATTATCTTCCACAGCAGTGCGTGAACAATCTTGTAAATATGTAGCGATTATTCCCAGGAAAGCCATGTTTCCGTTTATTTATTCCATATCTAAAATGCCTCGGTTCATCATTTGGGGAAACAGCTCTCGTCGATAATGTATTCCATTAATGTAATCTCTTTCAGGAATAACATCTTACATAACCATGAACTTTTGACTCAGCGATAAAGAGTGATTACGTCCGCCATTATGACAAGTTGACAAAGAGCACGAATAAAAACCTCGCGGAATACGATCGCGTCATCCCAGGGGAGGTGCGGTATAAAATCTAAACGAATAAAAAATTCATATGGATTCGTTACGGCATTGCTTAATTGCTTTATGCAAAATGGACGGAATTAATGATAACTGATATTGGATGTTTAGATAAATAATAATAGTATCGAGGTTTTCCTTGCGGGCACTCTGACCAGGCGACACGCGAACTAATTTCCATTATGACTGAATGCTCATTTGCCTCGAGTTGTAATACCGGTACATTATGTTCGCGAGTTTTATAAGCAGTGTATAATTAAAAACCCGAACTTTTTAAAACAATGTAAACTCAAAAGAACGCAGCTGTTCTTGAATATTTGTGTCTCAAAGCGTGTAAGTTCTGTTTTTCCCTAGTAAACACCAGTATTCTAAAAATGTATTCATATGTTATTGTTGCGAAATAAAGGCGTAATTTGTTCTGTTATTAGAATGTTACACATTAATTCTAAATCTCATTCATTGTATTTCCTATAATTGTAAATTTTAAAGGAATATAATTCACCATGGGATTTGTATTACTCAGCGTATCCTGTATTTGCAGTAGTTGTGTGTTAGTTCTTGAAATTATCTCACAATGGTTGTGTGCAACGAATAAATGTAGTATTATAAACTGTTGTTAATGATTGATTAATATTATTTATGTATGAATTATTTATAATGTTTTAAATGTGTCCACATGGGCCACTGGCCTTCTGGAATTGTCGGAAATAAAATATTGAATCTATGTTCTCTAATAATTGGACGAACAGTTACACGAACGAAAAAAAAAACGGTTGGACGTACGAACAAAAACATAACAACACCCACTCAAAAGAAAGCGATCTTGGGGCGTCGTTTGAAATCACTTTATGCACATGTTTAACTGCACATTATCGGCACAAAATCAGATTGTATTACTTCAATGCAGAAATATACTAATCGCTATTTATTGGCGAAATCAGCAGTTATCGAAAAGTATGTTAACTGTAACAGACGTGTCATGCGTGTCTGATTGTGAAATTTGCTGCCATATTTAATCTATGCAAACTTTGTGTGTGATTTCTTACTATTATTGTTAGCATAATAATCGATATATTATGCGCAAGATAATCAATTTTCCATTGTGTATTATTACTATTATAACATGAGTAAGACTGATGTACAAGTCGAAATAAATTTCTGTTCTGATGATCAGAAATGACAGTCACTATGGAATATTTTTCGTCATAACATGATAAAGTTAATATTTATAATGATATTATGTTTGCTATATTTCTCGTTACACTTAGTGGTTTTAAGTAATGCTCTCGTAATGTCTTAGATGAAGTGTTAAATAAGGACATAATTAATGTTCGATTGGGCGCTATTCATCGGTAAAAAATAACGAGTTTCGTTAATAATGATGATAATGATTTAAAAATAATTATACGTATGAATTAAAAGTCACGCATTAGAACGACACAGATGTATTACAAATACATGTATGCGTAACCTAGCTCTATTGAAATGATATGGTTCGAACATTTCACTCTGACTGTTCGAACTTTTCTCACTGGATGGGTGCCAAGTTGTTATTTCCTCCAGCATCATGAAACATTCGACCTGCAAAACAATAGAAACAATAAGTAATTTTGAATAAATAAAAAAGCGTTAGCGGCAACGATGCAGATAGTGAGATACTGCTTTCTAACAACAGCACTGAGCGTCATTTGTGTAATCATGTGACATCATTTTTGTAACGTCAACTTACAGGAAATGTTCTGACGCTAATATAAATACATATATAAATTTCTTGTAGAAATAGTCACGAAACATTGTGCTACTATTTCATTGGCGGTAATATACCAGGAAAATATGTTTGATATGACCACTAACAAATTACACTGAAAAAAAAACAGCGATTAAAAAGCGATAATGCTCTTTCAACTGACAAAAAAACAACAACAGTGAAATGATCGATAATGTTTGCTATGTTACTTTTTAAATTTTTAATTTTTGACGTCTAACGCTCCAGTTTAACTCATTTTAAATGTAAATTAACCGTACAACGCTGGAAAAGCATTGCATTAAAAGAGAAGTTGTTGGTTTTCGGTAGGATATTGATTTAATCTCACTCGCTATCATAAACAATCTATTTTATTTCGTGGCTGCGATATTCTTGAAAATATTTATTTCTCTGATCACTCGTGGATTAAAATCGATTATCTAGCGGAACCAACAAATATCCATCTATTTATTCTATAAACTTTTGCTCGGTACATATTTAAGCGCTGTTTATAAGTACATGTAGTTTAATAAAATAAATGAGCCTCGATCTGGGAAAACGGGGCTTAGTGCATGTGCGCAAACTTTCGTCTCAGCCTGTGCATTCCGTACAATCTAATCAGGGATGACACTTTTCGCCTAAACTGGATTTTAGTTTAGAGGATTAAACGAGGAAAGTGTCGTCCTTGATAAGCCTGTGCGGACCGCTCATGCATTAAGCCCGGTTTTCCCTGCGCGCGGCTCAAATCGTGTTCTTTGTTTACAGACGATCAGCGATCGTATTTGAAACGCACATGATCAAAATGGGACAATTGTTCGTCATTTAAGATTTCCTGTTTTATTTATAAACACAATCTTAAGTTTGTGAAACACATTTGGCAGAGGGAAATAAAATATTTTATCTTACATAAAGATGCCCGCATGATAAAAAGGAAATGTCTTGACATGCTACATTTTTTTTGCAGATCCAATCGCTCATGGTTTCTCATATTTAGCTTAACCGAGAAGGGAGAAAACTACGAGTATCAATAAAACCTGATATAATACGAGTTAACTTCCTTGCAAATTTTAGGAAGATAGCGCAATGAAATGAGATGAGTTACCCCACGATATATTAATTAACAGTCGTATGACAAAAACATCATCACACGAATAACATTTGATAGATGATGTTCATTTTTAATATTTTTTTTATTATTTTTTTTAGAAATTACATATCTATACAGAACACATACACATTATTTAAAGAACAATATGTAAGTATTCAAATATATAAGAAAACCACTCGATTAAGAAGTCAGCATTAACTTAGCAATATTTAAGCATTTAGTTCAAACTTCGTTTATATCAATGAAGATCGGTATTAACGCATTTGGCCATTTTATATATAACCTATGCACTAATTAATTGTGTTCTTTTAAATGGAGCAGATTAGCCCTATACTTGCATTGATATACTTACACGGAACTTACCATATCAACAGACTTATGAATCATTTGCCTGTTGTTGATGTTGCTAATGGTTGATCACGTGAAACTAACAATTAACTGGGTCTTAAAGGTTGGCAGTATCAGGGTCTCTATGTTTCACACGCACTCTGTGTGTTAATGACGTATGCACAAAGTTATATTGCGGAGTTATTGTTGCAAGGAATCAAGCAGCATACGTTTTTCAAATTGTTCTTTTCATGCATATTATTATATATAAAAGAAGTTAAGGCTACACGTAAGGTAAAATATATAGCATATGGAAGCTTCTAGGTCACAGATGACAAAATATACATGTTTATGCTCTAAGGCATGTTGTCGTATTATGATATGTTGCATAAGAATTCTGAGGCATAATGTAAGTAAGCTTCACTGTGGCGAGAATGTAATAGGTATTCTGTTAAAAGCAATCAAAAGTGCCTAATAAATCAATAAATACATTCCAAGAAACAATCAGGCCTAAGTCGTTATTTGGGGATATAAACGTTTTCACGGTATCAATCATTTGCAACATCAACAACAGGCAAATGATTCATAAGTCTGTTGATATTCTATTTCCGTGTAAGTATATCAATGCAAGTATAGGGCTAATCTGCTCCATTTAAGAGAATTGCGTAAATGCAGATCTTCATTGATATAAACGAAGTTTGAACTAAATGCTTAAATATTGCTAAGTTAATGCTGCCTTTTTAATCGAGTTGTTTTCTTATATATGTGAATACTTACATATTGTTCTTTAAATAATGTGTATGTGTTCTGTATAGATATGTATATTTCTAANCCCGCAGAAGTAGTCTCTGAAAAACTGTTGGAAAGGTGAACTTCTGCAGATGGCTATTCAAATACCACCGAGTACGCTCTACTCTATAGTCGGAAGTCTTTATTCTGCTGCCTCCTAAAACTTACTATTCTATACTCCTTAGGGAGCTTCCATTATCGGAAGGTTGGTCGTTAGAGGGACGGAAGCAGCAGAGATGGCAGCAACAGAAGACGGACGGGGCGGACCCGGGATAGAAATGTAGACCAGGACATCTAGAGGATCGCTCTATGAAAGTAATGGATGTGTTTCCGGACGGCGGTACCCTGTATGCTCAACGGGCTGGGGACATCCGGGTGTTCGAGTCGAAGGCCGTGGTAACGAGGATGGCCATTAAGGCAGCGCGGTATGGGCAGGAAGATGTCTTTGATTCTCAAAGTCTACGAAGGAGCACTCCCTTGGTAAGATGCATCGCCCTGATTTCATTTCGAGGTCAAGGCAACAAGGCATGAATTTGTCCTTAAAATTGTTTACCTGTGCACGTTAAGGTCTCATTGGCCACCGTACACTGGTTTCTTACGATCAAAACTATTTCTTTTGGAAATACTCTGGCGACCGGGATAAGTTTGACCTTCTTTGACTCAAAATTAATATGTTCTACTTTACAGGGACAGGCATTGGCATAGATGTAGTCTAAAATGACGTAGAAGGATCTAAACATAAGTATCGAATACTGTTATCAGTTACACTATTTGACCTGCACTGTGTCCCATCACTTCTAGTTATTGAACCATTTAGTACGGAATACCGTTAGGGCCATCGTCGTTATACATTAAAATCCAGAGGGCGAAATGCGATAGTACGATGGCGACAATGCGATAGTACGATGGCGAAAATGCGATAGTACGATGGCGACAATGCGATAGTACGATGGCGACAATGCGACAGTACGATGATGAAAATCCGACAGTGCGACAATACGATGGCCACAGTGCGATAGTACGAAGGTGACGATAATACGAAGACGACAGTACGACAACGCGATGGTACGATTGCGATAATGCGATAGTCATATCGTTCTGTCGCCATCGTATCATCGCATTGTCGCCACCGAACTATCACGTTTTATCGTACTGTCGTCGTATTATCGCATTGTCGCCATCGTACTATCGAATTGTCGCCCTCTGGATTTTTGTGTTCAACCACGATGGCACTCACGGTATTCCGTAATTTAGACACATAATATAGCCGTTCATCATACAGCTTAACAATTTTTTTGAAGGAAACTATGGGTGTCAGATAAACGTGTGCTTTACATGCTTACCAGCCTTTACACCGCTACTACATTTCATTTCCAATTGAGGGTCAAATGCAGTAAAGACTTGTAGACAATTTAACTCGTTAAAATGGATCAATATCCTCTTTCATCTGTTCTAAAATGTCAATATATGCATACATTGCATTTATACATTTCAAATCAATGTAACGTATAAAAATAATAGCCGTAACGTATTAATCCAATTCAGCGTCACATGCTCATTTCAACTCATCACGGAAGCAAACAAAACTAGACGAAAATAACACAATGATTTTAATCCATAATAAAACTTTGGTGAGTAGAGCAATAGCCAGTAGAGGTTGGACTTTCATATACCAGTTTGAAAAGTGTGTCAAAAGAAGGGTTAAAGCAGAGTTGTTTATAGACTAAAATTAACAATATCGGCGATGATGAATGCTGCCTCATGCTTAAAGTAGGGGTAAAGTTGAGTTCCTTTCAACTTAAAAAATATAGTTGATATCGTTGCCTGCAAACGGTTAAAGTTGATTTACATTATAATGTTGGTTTGTCGACAAAATTCACTTTAGATTTAAAATCCTCCCAAAACGCAGTTATTTCGCCTTCGCTACTGTTCATAGGGTAATCGATAAACGCATTTTGTTGCAAGAGCTGCAAACCCTCAGGAAGACCTCGCGTTGAATCGGAATCGTAGAACATTGCCAAGGCTATCGGCTTTCCTCTGTGATTTGTTTCTTCATTCGTCATATGCGCAGCTATATTCCATTCTAAACTTGCTCTGGAACCATTTGAAAGCACAAACACAATAACACGACTTGCGTGAATAGATTTTGTTAGCACGTTACAAAGCGGTAGTCCATCCAGAATGTCGTCATGCACAAATACGACATATCCCAGTTCTATGAGTTTTGGTTTTAGTGTTTCCAAAACGAATTCACGAGCGTCTTCCTCGTAGGCAAGATAGATGTCGTATTTGAATCGCTGAAAACGCAAAGAGGTTTCTAGGGTTGCGTATCCGTTTAATGTTGTATCTTTGCTGTGCCTAACGTAGTACCAGTAGCGGATCTTCCATCTAAACCGATGGATAAGAGACGCAACGATGGTATTAACGACGAAAAATAAGATTACGACCAAAGCAATGATCCATGATGTGTATGAAGCACAGTATTTTGTCAGGAAGGACATTTGGTATATCAAATCTTCTTTGGTCCATATAAATGTTGGTGTAGGCAGAGCCGAAATATTATGAATGTAATAACAAGTAGATATCTTAACCGTTAGAGGCGTAGACGATGGCGAAGTGTGTTCGAGAATCCACTCTAATGTCTCAATATTGTCACAAGAACATGCTATCACATTGTTTGTCAGATCAAATGTCAAAGTTCCGTTGTTTCGAGATGATACGATGTAATCAAGATCCGATCTCAACTCTCTTCCCAAAGCGTATATGCGATTTTCGGACAGATTCAGCAACGTTAAAAATGACATGTGAAAAAGTCTTTGGTCAAAATCAATCAAATTATTCATAGACAAATCAATCCATCTCATTTTAGTTTGATTCTTGAAAATATTGGGGTGTATTTTATTGATTTTGTTAGTGGACAAATCGACGTATTCAAGTTCAGCATTCGAATGGAATAGTGTCTTGTGTTCAACATGCAAAAATAAGAAGTTACCTTGTAAATGAGCCCGCTTTAGATTCGGAAGATTAACAAACACATTTTCATTTACAAAAGAACAAAAGTTGTTACTGAGGTCAATAATTTCGACATTTGGGCCACCGTGAACAGGTCCTGCCCAGCAGTACAATAGTGAATTAGAAGCGTTGATTACTTTAATAGAATTGTTTGGATCTATATAGAAGTCATAAATAGGAAGTCCAATTTTGCTATGACTTATATCCAAATATTCTAACTTTGGTGGAATAAACGCAGTTATGGCAATTGTCGGAATATACGATTGAGGTTTTGGACATTCTGCGTCTTTGATGTTTCCAATATTGATAAAACGATCACCGATTACGGCTAAATTGGAATGTTCGGATGAATGAACATTTTGGATAATAGCGAATTGAAGTCCCATGTGGGAATATGATGCATCAAGTCTTCGTACGTTCGGCATTTGATATGCATACAACATATACAAACCTAATTCAAATTTGTTGCGCCGAATTCGAATGTTTTCCAAGGTCTTAGGAAAGACAGAAAACGCTTCTTTTTGGACATAGCTTATCTTGTTATCATCTAATGAAATCATCTTCAGTGAGGTATGTTGAATTGATTCAATCATAGTCTTCGAAAGATGGGTTGGACATTCTATTTCGTTAGTGCTCTTAAGGCTGTCCAAAATAAGGATTTCAACATCCGAATTTAAACTTTTAAAGCTTTTGAAAGGATTTTCCAAACCCAACTCGGTATTCATAGAAAGATCAAGCATTCGGAGGTTTATCATATGTTTAAAAGCGTTTGCACAAATGTGCATTACGTTACAGTGGATTATTGATAAGTTTGTGACGTGATGCAAATTGAATAATAGGGTGTCGCTGATATTTTGGATTGAACAGTAATCAAGGTAATGCCACTTTGGTTCAATTAAATCACCGGATATTCTAATGATTTTCAGGTTGGACATATTTTGAAAATCGTCCCCAAATGGAAGCATTGAGAATCCATCAATCCATATTTCTTCTACGGTAGGAATTGTTTTTAAGCTTTTCCCAGGATAACCGGCATGTGCGCCCATAGCGATCAAATTGGTTTGATAGACAATGAGTTTCTTCAGAGAAATGCATCTTTTGAAGATGTTACTTTCTGTTTGATCGTTTATTGGAAATTGATCATTATTGGCGATGTTGAGGATTTCTAATTGTTCAAGCCCTGTAAACGTTTTGCTCCGCAGTGTAGCGCTGTCATTTTTCATCGAATTTATTGAAGTGTTCGTTAAATACAACTCCTCCAAACTGCTGTATTTCCGGAAAGGAGTCTCGGTTCTTCTTGTTAGATTAACGAGAATATTGTTCGAAATGTCCAGTGATTGAATCTGACTTTCATTTATGTACTTGAACTCCGGTAATCTCCCTTCAAGTTTGGCATTGGCTCTACAGTCTACTTTGTACAGACCGATGTCATCTTTTGAAACACATACACATGGAAAACACATGCTATCAATCAGTTTGGCTTCATTCATCATGGCCAGCAAATCCATCAGCAGAAAGAAAAACGAAGGTGTTGATATATATGCCATGATCTATATGTTTGGAAAAGAAAACATATTTTTAAATATCTTAAATTTTGCTAACATAAAATACATGTATCTGTTGTTTTTTTTGCATTCAAACACAATAGAATATACTTAATGGAGCTAAGCACCGTCGCCTTCCTTAAGAGTGAATGAATACGGACAAAATGTGGAAGTTTAACCATTAACATATTGTTTCAATAGAATCTCTCTCTTTCTAAAACTAGTTCCAGTGTTTGCGTAACGTATGTTTATTTACATTAATACCCTAAATACATATTTGTTTATTTATATTAATACACCAACATTCTACATAAATTATTATTTGCTTTATTTACATGATTGATTAGTTTTGATATGTTACGAAGTTAAAAAGAGCATCAAGAAAACTTACACGTCTGCAAAATTGGCTAAGCATCTCAATACTTTTCATAATAGTCACCCCTTTGTGTTACAACAATCATGTGATAGTTAAACATTTATGGCTTCAGATATCAGTAAAACTATCAAAAGGACGTTAATTGATTCGAAAGTTTCCTTGGAGGAAATTTAAGCATTTTTTTCAGCCATCAATAAATCTTTATACCATACATTTCAAACATGAAAAATACTAGAGACTATGGATTTTATGGTTTCCGCCTAGCGACCGGGATGTCACGGGTTCGACCCACACTGGAAGCGTTCTTTACTCCAGCTCAAGCTCCACAAAAATACACCAAATACTGGTTCTTGCCGGAAAACGGACTCGATAACGTTTTATAAGCCTTACGCAATCGATAGAATAGAGCTGAAATATATTGGTTTAAACTTAACATTTATAAAACAAGAGATGTGTTTGTCAGAAACACAATGCCCTCTACTGCGCCGCTTTGAATTTTTTTTAGTTATATCCCTTTAACAATTATTACATCCCTTGTGAAAATTATCTGTACCTGCCAAATGATAAATATAAATTATCTCCCTTTAAAGCTTGTTTGCTTCCATTGGATTTTGTTTTTTGACCTTTGACTTTGAAGGATGACCTTGACCTTGATCTTTCAGCACTCAAAATGTGCAGCTCCATGAGATACACATGCATGCCAAATATCAAGTTGCTATCTTCAATATTGCAAAAGTTATGGCCAATGATAAAGTTTTCGGACGGACGCACAGACTGACAGACAGACAGACGGACGGACGGACGGACAGTTCAACTGCTATATGCCACACTACCGGGGGGGGCATAAAAAGGGTGGCATAAAAACATCACTCTCTCGATACGTTATTTATCGATACAGTTGCACCAGAGACGTAGATACATGTAGAGACGTAGATAAAAGTGTTCCAATCCTCTTATATATGTCTCTGGTTGCACGTGTTGATATANCAGACAGACAGACAGACAGACAGACAGACGGACTGACAGTTCAACTGCTATATGCCAAACTACCGGGGCATAAAAAGGGTGGCATAAAAACATCACTCTCTCGATACGTTATATATCGCTCTCTCGATACGTTATATATCGCTCTCTCGATACGTTATATATCGCTCTCTCGATACGTTATATATCGATACAGTTGCACCAGAGACGTAGATAGAGACGTAGATAAAAGTGTTCCTGTCCTCTTATATATGTCTCTGGTTGCACGTGTTGATATACACATTTAACAAACTGAAAGCTGCTTCAGTAATAGGTTCCGCATTAATTAAAAGAGGCCAACTGATGAACAATGAACACCACGTGTTTTAAGCTTGGTCGACACCATTTAAACGGCTTATACAATCGATTTAACATTTAAGAACTACGAAAAGTGTTCTTAATAAGGAGACTCTATTCATCAAAACGAAACTTAATTAACTGAACTAACTTTTTTAAATAGTTACATCATTGATATAACTTATTGTAATTATCGAACAATTTTTAAAATGTTTATCAGCCGAATGGGGAAATGTTATACAATAGAGATCCGTATGTTTAGTACGGAATCCGGATAGTGCCATCTATAATCTCGCCCTTCTTTCATCAAGGGCGACACACGATATTTTGCGCGACAGTCGTGGCGACGCACGATATTTTTCACGACAGTCGCGGCGACGCACGATATATTTAACACGAAATATCACCCTTGTGCGACATTCGCACTTTTATATGCGATATCTCGCCCTTTGAACACGATCGTCGCCCTTTATGAACGCGACCGTCGCCCGTTTATATGCGATATCTCGCCCTTTGAACACGACCGTCGCGCTTTGAACACGACCGTCGCCCTTTTAGAACGCGACCGTCGCCCTTTTATATGCGAGATATCTGAAATTTCTGTCTGCTGGTTAAAAGTCTCTGCTAAAACTGCCAGTACTACGAAGAAATAAGTATCCCATTGATCCACATCCGTTATATTTTCATTGCTCTATATCTCAAGCAATCACACACAAAAACAAGTTGCTTATGTACTTTTGTTTCCAGGCGTCACTTAAAATATATTTCTTCAAAAATAAGAATTAAAATCTTTTTTAAACATTGAAATGATCCCATGTTATTTTCAGATAAATGTTCAATAGTAATCTGATTCGTACTTTGTGTCCTTTATCGGGAATCAAAGTGTCTACGACATCATGCGTACCACTTATTAAAACAGACTATTTTCGTTCATATTTCATTGAATATCATCAAAACTTCATTATTTGAAACACAGTTATTAATAGCAAACACTTTCTTAGTATTTTATTTGGTTGAAATGTGTACTGATCATCCAGCTTAAAAAGCTTCCATTCTTCCGTGAAATTCTTTCTTCACAATTCAAAAGGATTCACCATTTATCGAGTCCAACATGTCAGGTGTCATAAAAGCTAATGTTTAGGATACAAACTAAAAGAATTGAGGAACTCACCTCTCGCGCGTGGCTTTTGTTTTTCTCTTTTACGGAAGGGTCATCCGTATATCGAAGTATCCGAATGATCGGCGTGATCCTAAGAAATTATTTTTTTCACTGTGTTTGGGTTTCATTTGGATTGTAGCCAATAGTTTATCTTAAATTACTAGCAACTAGTGATGTTTTGGATGTTTGTTAAATTCTTGTTTGCTACTTGATTTAATAAGCTACTTCGGCTTGCGTACTGTGTACACAATCATTTTTTTTTCAAATGACTTACTAGACCTCGGGTGTTATAATACACAGGGTACTGAATACTTAAGGCTTGATTAGGCCATAAAAAAGACGCAGTCTGGGTCCATATTCACCAACCCATTCTTAGACTCATCAGTAGAAAATAGACTTAGAACCAAGAAAAATATGTTTAGTGTTTGTATATACAGACTTCAAATGCTGCTTATGTTATGGATACATTGTTCTTAAAGATGAATTGTGTAGTACGAGGTGTTCAAATCCATGTCATATTGAACTGTATCCATGTCATATTGAACTGTTTCCATGTCATATTGAACTGTATCCATGTCATATTGAACTGTATCCATGTCATATTGAACTGTATCCATGTCATATTGAACTGTATTATACTTTACTCATATCACAGTTTAAAGAATATCCTGTATTTTTAGACATTAGTGTAAGAATTGGCTGGTGAAAACGAGCCCTGCTTTCTTCAGTAGCCACAGTTCCAAAAAGTGAATCTTACTGGGGGACATTTACCACACGTCGGAATTTATTTAGCTAGGGCGGCCGCCTTTGAATGGCATGTGTTATTTAATGATAAAACCCCTTGTCTTCAGATTTTTCTAAGTGGCAAACTCAGGCAAAACATAACAGAATGAGCCTCGTTCTAGGAAAACTGGGCTTAATGCATGTGCGTAAAGTGTCGTCCTGAATTAGCCTGTGCAGTCCGAACCCGCTAATCAGGGACGTCACTTTCCGCTTTCAGGAATTTATATTTAAATGAAGTTGCTTCTAAACAAAAGCTCGGTGTAGGTGGAAAGTGTTGTCTTATCAAGGATGAAACTCTGCACGTGCATTGAGCCCAAATTTCGTAGAACGCGACTCGAATAGTCAGAGGTCCTTTTTGACATTTCTATTAAAGCTATTAACAAGATTCCGATCCTGCACAGTTTCTTATCAAAACAATCATTGTTTTATGGTTATTTATTGCCAATAAACTTTTTGTGTATGCGATATGTATCTATTGAAGCATTTAGGCAAATACCCACAATTCATATCCATCAGAAAATGCAAGCTGTTGTTTAAATGATGTTCTAACATATGTTGAACATTCTTTGTACAAGATAGTGTTATACATCAAAATGGAACCCGTTCAACACTTTTTTTTTCTTTCAATGTGCTCACAAATTACACTTTACAATAACAAAATGGAGAAAAAACGTTTTGTTCACAATAACACTGGATTATTTTCTATCCATGATCCTATTGAGGGAGGGGAATTTTGTAATGCTGGGGGAATAGGTACTTTTTAATGCAGGGGAGAACATGTAATTTTTAAAGCAGGGGATAATATGTAAAATTTTTTATGCAGGGGGGGGGGATAGGTACTTTTTAATGAAGGCGGGAATATGTAATTTTTAATGAAGGGGGGATTACCATAGCATAAAACAATTGTATGAATCAAACACATACTATTGTAACATTTAATTGAATGACTTCCTTCATCAACAAGTACCAAGACATCAAAATATACTAACACCTTTAAATCTACCTGCACCTTGCAGATAATACATTAACTGACATACAAACAATAAATCTTACAATGAATTGTCATTCATTACATTATTCATTTAATAGCAATGTCATTTATCATAGAGTCATTAAAAAACTAAGGCATTACAAGAGGGCCAAAGGCCCCGGTGTGGTGTTCTCACCTATGAGTTTACCACCATAGATTCACTGTTTACCATCATAGATTCACTGTTTATCATCATAGATTCACTGTTTACCATCATAGATTCACTGTTTACCATCATAGATTCA
>VMBQ01010093.1:0-28058 GCA_007657795.1 Dreissena rostriformis | reverse complement strand
GTTCCCATCCGTATGCCTATCCTTTTTCACACTTTTAACTGACATAATTTTAATTATTTCTCGCCGAGATAGAGTTTGTTTACCTCGTGCGGGCTACACACCATAAATTATTCATGATAAAACTATTGCAGATAGATTGATCACTTGATTTAATATTAACATTTATACATTCAATGCGAATGTACGTTTAATTGGAAATTTCCACGTTTCTGTGCAGATTTATTTATACAGGTTAAACACTCACATATCGTGTCCACACGGGACATTTGTGGTACATGTATATGAGTTTAAAATTGTATCATAATTGCGCATGTTTATCACCTTTTCAGTAGCCAATGCATACAATAAAGACAGACGTAAAATAAGACACATCCTACATACTGTTAACTGCATTACATGTACATTACTTTTATCCGCATAGAAATGACATACTAACTGCTATTACTACTTATATGCATAATACATAAATGTAAATAGTATGCCGGATGTCTTGTTTGTGTCATTCGGGACAAATATCTTATCAATTATTATGCGCCGTGAATAAAAAATATGTTTCATGTGGCGAAACCAAGAGAGAACAAGGTCGTTTATTTCCGATCCAGACACTAATACTGAGTTTATCTCAACATTATTTTGGACAGATAAGTTATTTAAGAGTTTATGAAGAATATATGATCCAAATGTATTCTTTGAGGTGACTGAATAATCTGGTTCTGTGAGTCAGGGAACCGATAATGTGGTCATTATATGTTATTTTATATACAAACAAATTAACTTCAATTAATATAAACAGTTCTTGTTTTCTCTACAAAATGTGGTGTTATGTAAACAGTGACATTCAACGGAGTTTAATAGATTAGGAATGATGGTGTGCAACGCCGTTCTGTTTCATGGTCCGGGACTTGAACTTATCCGCCACCATGGCGTGACGGATATTGCATCCCCCTACCGCCTGGCCCGACACATTGCCATACTACTCGGCCATAGGCTACATGTCCCCCTTCGCGATTGGCCACTACGTAAACATGCTGGTGGCGAACCTACACGACGTGCATCCCGGATCGAGCCTTCACGGAAGTTGAATATTCACGCCGGTCTGGGCGCTGAAATACGTGCGCGATCCCTTTACTTTGAGAGGTCACCTTCTGATTGCTGACGTTCCTATCAACGTGCGAAAGATTCCAAATCTAGTGTGTGATGCAGGTCTTGCGCAGTTTGGGCCAGCGGAGACGAAAGCGCTCATGCATCCAGAAGTCAAGACCACAGTGCTGAAAGACTGGTTCGATGTTGTTTAGTGAAGGGAACATCCGGCGCTGTGACCATCTGCCAGAATAGCTTTTGCTGATTCCTTCAATATGATAAAGAGAAAACGTACGACGTGTTTGCCTTCGGAGTGTTCCAAGGAATCCACAAATCGTACGGTCAGATAACGAGCAAATATGCCTGCTTTCAAAATGCAGGGATTATAACGCCGGCTCGTGCGGATACCCGGTTCTTCATACCTCTACGAAGTTCAAATCGTTACGCATCACCGGTAACTTTACCAACCCATTTATACATCCACAGGTTGTGGTGGCTGATCCGAAACTAAATTTGGGACTGCCGGCTCCTTAGAGTTTCCTGTACGGTCCCGGCGGACTTGAGGGAACTTCCGTTGACCGACCCCTGATCCATGCCGCACTAATCGGTCGCCTTTATCATAAGGATTGCATTAATTGTATTGGCGTGTAAAATTACGCTGTCAGCGCTTTGAATAAAATAAAAGGGAAACTATTCTTTTTGTTGCGTCTTTTTAATACGCTAAGAGTTAACCACTATACTACTATTTCTGTTACTTCTAATACTACTGTTTATTTGGTCATGGTCGGCTTACCTACTACTTAAAAGTACCCCGGATACTCAAAAGTATATAACAAAGTACCCGGGGTACGGACAATATACTAAAACGTATCTCGGAGTATGGCCGGGGTCCTTTAAGTTTCCGTTCCCGGGGTACATGTACTATACTTAAGAATACCCGGGGTACCAAATATGGGGCCAAATTAAAAGAAAAATGCATATTCTTTTCATTGAATCGCTTTTTACTGTTTCAGCAAATAATTGTATTGTATGCTTTATTATAATATTCTGTAATAACGCTCCTGCGTATTGTGCGTATATGCTATTTGAATAGGCTTCAATACGGAATATGATATTATACGAAACTGTATTTCATATATATTCATGCAGAAAGGTAAGTGCCATTCTAATATTGGCGAATTATACTCCACTTTAATAATTCTAGTACTACTGGTAAGCAAAACGCATGTTACATGTTAGATCAATAACACAGTCTACTTTCTATTTAACCTTCTACCAACTACTTGTAATTCCTACTTTACAATCAACAACCAGTATTGCTGCTACTGTTACTGCTGATAGCCAATTTTTCATTATGCTGCAATTGGTGTTGAAAACGTTTTGATATAGTTTCAACGCGAAGTTTTCCGATTAACTCATGACTAGTTTCGTTTCCAAATTAGCTATTTTTAGATCCTGGGTTTTCTAATAATCATCTTCTGAAAATAATGAAATAAAGCTAAAAGACAACGTGAGTATTTAGGATTGGAGTAATTTAATTTAAAGGATTTTAGCGTTATGAAGATGTGCGTTTGCTTTTTAATATGTTTGAACTAGCAACGATGAAATAAACACATTATTAAGTTTATGTTGATTAAGTACCTTGACTGACCTAAAAAAGAACCATTCGATAATATGTTTCTGTTTCAAATAATATTTAAATGATGTATATAAACTAATAAATGACGCAGACGACTGAGGATTTTTGAAGAGCAACCTTTTTATTGTAGAATAGAGTGCGTAGGTACACTCAACTCTCTACTTTCGATTTGAACATAAACCTGGAATGGATGAATATGCACCTTACGAGATAGCCTCTGTGTTGACGATTTTTGTGGAAGGCATGCTGGTCATCTGGGACAAAGGCCAGGTTTACGAACGAAGGCAGAACGCAAAAATACTACGTAGTGTTTTGTTATAGTTTATTGGACAGCGACTAGTGAAAGGGGCGAAATCGTCTGGACTAGCCATCCCTGGATGTAGAGCGGGTGAACAACTTGCAACGCGTGCTGGTGTTGAAATCGAAACCGGGATATTTTCCACCATCAGTGTTCGCGAATATGCAATATACCTTGGCGAAAAATGAACCATTTTTGTATGTCGCAAGTAATACGGCTTCAGCCCCACACTATATGGAAGCCTTTTTTAAAAAAGAAAGGATCATATGCTGGTCGTGCTGCAGCAGTTGCACCATTTGTTTTTGACGGCTATTTGTGTATCAAAGACATCTTATCCGAGAATAAGAAACGAACGGAAGGCGATATTTCCAATAGAGATTTTGCTAAAACTGCTTTCGAACTAGTTATCGAAGGTGTGGGTCGCTCGGGAGGGGCTTATTACGGCGATATTCTAGGAAGTTTTATCCCCATCCCCGTCGTTGGAACTGTAAAAGGACCCGTAATTGGTCGCGTAGTAGGGTTATTTCTTGGACGTGCTGTTGGGTCGTTCTTAACCTGCCTGTCCAAAAGGGCTATCGAATGTGAAATAGGGGGATATCTCGGCCGTGCATTTGGGTCGTTTTTTCGCCGTCTGTTCGAGTGACATATGACTGACCATTACAACTGCTGAAGACGCATGGATTCAAAGTGAAGTAGCTAAACAACATAACTGAACAATATTTACGATTGTGTATTTTTAAATATATTTTACTAAATTTATTTTAATATGTGTAGATAACAGAATTTTAGACATAAAGCAATACTAATTTAAATGTTTAACGATTGGCTGTTTATACAGCTTCTTTTTTATAATCTTGCTTTATATTCAAGAATCATTCTTCAACCATGCACGGCAATGTTATAGCTATTCTGATGTACACGATAACAGAGTAATGATACTGGTTTATCTGTTTATATTACGATATAAAACATAATATTGACCCAAATAATATAAGCGCATATTCTTTTTTTGAAAGATGCTGATCTGTAAATCCCTTTGCAAATAAACGAAGAATGTTCGATCAAAATACACTCACAATGAGTTTTGATAAACGATTTAAAGTCGTCATCTTGAAATTTAAGAGTGTTTTATTGGCTGCTATGAATCTGGCCCGTCAGAAAGTCGGTTTGTTTACATTTCGTTGGTTACCTGATTGCTGTCGTTGACTTCCGGAGTCTTCGGAGCTTTCGGTGTCTGCACGTTGGTAAATAATATATGTCACACGAACGTCAAGGGAAATATGTTCGCACCTAATCGGTAAAGCCGAAGATTCAAAATGTTAATCAATACATCGGTAACAGGCTGGGTGATTTTACCCTTCACATAGATTTTTTACGCATCAAAAAACTTGTCCATATATATAGGTAAGATTTATTCATACCTAGTATGTCAAAAGTCATGCTACATTATTTACTTATGTTAAATTGTTCGAGCATTATTTTTAAAAATAATTTTCCAGAAGAGCTTCACATGATGTGAACATTCGCACATTAATATTCAATTTTTCAATTCAATATCTAATTGAAGCGCGTCTGAATTCGTTTCCGTTGAACCTATTCACATTCCACAAATGTTTCATTGCATTTCACTGTGACTCATTCAATGTCCTTTAAACGTGCGTGCAATTATACGTACACAGATACATGAGTTAATGTCCTCGACATGTAAGTTATACATACTAAAACGAACATTGTTGCCACTGTGAGGTGGTTTGCTTGATTTAGGTGAAGAAAACAAGTGGTTCACATATTTTCTTATTGAACTACTATCGTACTAATACGCCTTGAGTAATGTTAAAACAAAACGAACAGATTTGAGAAACGCTATTAAGAGATAATTAGCAAGGTCATATATTTGTTCACATTAAAATCTATTACCGACTTTTAGAGTGTGTTGGCAAAAGACAATTTCTTCACCAAGTAATCTGTTGTTAC
Organism: Dreissena rostriformis; assembly: GCA_007657795.1. Taxonomy (NCBI): domain Eukaryota; kingdom Metazoa; phylum Mollusca; class Bivalvia; order Myida; family Dreissenidae; genus Dreissena; species Dreissena rostriformis. The sequence continues at coordinate 23,067 of VMBQ01010093.1, read as the reverse complement.
TTATTTTGTTTTCATTTTTTTTAAATACCAACAACTAGGAACAATCCTTATCAACCATATCAAACATGATTCAATGTTTATGATAAGGTATGCTCATACGACTTTCATACAAAGTAACTTTAACGCATGGCGTTTTATTTCAACAATTTACACTTTCACTTTCCAATATCATCGAGTTATTTCTTTGTAAAATGTTTTGGGAACTCGCTTGTGAGTGACGGTGACTTGTCTTCTATGATGTATATCCAATTAAAGGAGGTCAACATCACGTGATCTTTCAGGTCTACATGTACGTTTCTATTTTAAGCCGCACTGTATAATTAATTGTTCTAAATACACATGCGTCATGCTTGGTCTTGTAAATACAAAACAAAAAACAAAAGTGTTTCCTAGACCTAGTGCTTAATGCAGGTGCTGAACTGCACATATATAATCGTATATGGCAGTGTGCAAAACGGACCAATTAACAAAACAAATGCTTATTATTAACCATGTGTATGAGGACACGCGATATTTGTACTGTTCATATATCGCTGTAATAATATCGCCTGTCGACTGCCGCGTTTTCAAAAACTCAGGGGAGACAAAAAGGGGATATTTTTTACTGCATTCATAATCCGAATGTCAATTTTAAATGCTTCTATTAGTTTTATTGCTCGTTTGTGTTTTCTTATTGCACAAGTGTTCCTTATAGCAATAGCCACAATTTCATTGCTATATGTGGTATGGTAACATAGATTTAACAAGATACAACATGTTCTTTTTTATTTTTTGTGGTACAATATATTCAACACATGTTCATGTACGAATTTAGTGTTCGTGTGTCGTTTGAATAGATATCGTCGCGGGAAATAAACATGGAATATATTGTGACACAAAAATAAACACGAGCATTTTATTTCTCATTTAATCTATGTTACCATACAACATCTTGGAATTTTGGCTATGCTATAAGGAACACTTGTTTTGTTTATGAATTACATTTATTTTACGTATTATTTTAAGAAATATTTGTTGATTTTAAGTATGTATGTGGCTTTAACCATATTCTGAACATATAGCGATAATGAAATTCAAGAAACAGTATCAGAATAATAATTATTGTTACCGTCAGCTAGTATTATGTGATACAGGAAATACATGAAAACAAAACTCTAATTAATTGATTAAAGTGTAAGTCATCTTCTTGAAAGGATCATTGAAAAGCACTTGGCTTTAAGCCGGTTTGAAAGCAATATAAAGAAGTGAAACTCCAGCTGCTGGAGCAGTATTGAAATCTTATTATAAACAATTAGTTGGTCCTTTATTTATGGCAAGTGACCGATTGCCGAAACAGTACAAAACAGCACAATACAGCACAATACAAAACAACATAAACACAAATAAGAATAAAGCTGGGGTCACCGCCTTGGAACGGTCAATGCAACGCATTGGGGGTTTAAACCTGGTTATAGAGCGCTCAACCTCACACTTGGCCCAGCAATATTCATAATACATTTAAGTGTAAATAAAATTTAACGTCATAGCATTGTAACTCAAATTAAACAATAATAAAAGGGAATTAAAACGCATTCAATTTAATTACTATTTAATTACTCAATTGCATTGAAGATACAAGAGTAACAGAGTTACAACTTTTTGACGAACGATCAAATAAAACTATTAACAATTGTCAACTACATTCCTTCTTTATAGAAAAAGATTTGAGAATATAGCGTCACGGAGTTAATATTTCAGATAATCATCGCGCAAATACAGGAAGAAGCAGCAATAATGGTTGTAAAAATTCCATATTACATTGCTTGGTTGTTTATGTGACTGCTAAAAAAAATAATAATAATTAAATCAAACAAGCAAAGCCTATCAGAGAGAAAATAAAAATAAAATGGAACTTTATAAACCCAATGACCTATGCATGTAGATTACAACTGGGAAAGTCGGTCGAATGACGTCACAAAAATTCATAATGACGTGAACAGTGTAGTTTTCATGCAGATATGTGCCTACGACACAAAGACACAATTTAATTCAACAGTGAAAAATACCTATTATATAACTAATGATTCCAAATTTTAAGAGACGAAAGATAAAGTGCATACGACACAAAGACACAATTTAATTAAAAAGTGAAAAATGCCCATTATATCACTAATGATTCCAAATTTTAAGAGACAAAAGATAAAGTGAATCGAAAACCATCACGCACGTGTTTTTAAGTACATAAGCATCATATCCTTTTGATAAAAACGAGTTAATTAAATGGAAAAGTTTAATATGAACATTTTCTTTAACATATTTTAATTTGCGGACACGTTTCAAAACATCCCCATAAAATGATGGATGGGAAATTCCATTAGTTAAATGCCATTTTAAAGAAACATTATATTTTGAAATTAAATCACCATACTTAGAGTGAAATTTAGCGAACTTACCTCTTAGGTTATGATACAAAAAACCCTGTTTTAGCAATTTCTTCGTTAATATAAGATTACGATCATTAAAATCTTTAATACATGAACATGCTCTGGCATAACGTACCAACTGCGAAATGTAAATACCATAGGAAGGACCTTTAGGGATGTTGCCATCTAGGAACGGAAAATTTACTATTTCAAAGTTAAAGTCGTCCCGTTTGTCGTATAAACTAGTTTTAATCATATTATTATTAATAGTTAGATGTAAATCTAAATACGCGGCGTCTGTATTGGATAGACACGATAGATTTAAGACTAGTTCGTTTGGGTAGATTTTGTGAATATATTGTGCAAAGAATGGATTATCTAAATTAAGTATGTCATCAATGTACCTACTAGTTAGGTTAAAACATTGAATCAAATCTACTTGTTTAGTTTTAGATAATTCTAACATAAATTCGCTTTCATAACAATATAAAAAAAGATCAGCTATAAGTGGCGCACAATTAGTACCCATAGGAACGCCAATAATTTGTTTAAATATTTTACCATTAAATTCAACAAACAAGTTATCCAGAAGAAAAGTAAGTGCTGCACAAAAGTCCAGACCAGTCCAAATGATGTAATTATCTAACATCTGATTAGTAAAAAAAGCTGTTTTAGTGTTTAAAGCTAGATATGAACACTTCTCTCTTGCAAAAGTTTTTTCAATCAAAGAAACAAGTTTGGATTTTATTAAAGCGTGAGGAAGAGTTGTATATAGTGTAGAAAAATCATAAGTACTTACTTGTGACACCTTATATTTTTTATTTTCAATTTTATCAATTACTTCTAAGGAGTTTTTTATTGACCAAAATAGGTTAATATTACTATTTTCATAAACTTTATTACAATATTTAGCTACATGATATCTAATAGCACTCAATGCAGATGTAAGATACACTGATAATTGCTTGGTGGTACAAGACACTGAATTAGCGATAAAACGACTTTTATACGGCGTTTTATGCAATTTTGGTATCCAGTAAAGTGATGGCAATTTCTTTTCAGTAATATTGACTATTACATTTAATTTTTTGCATTCGGCAATATGATCGGCAATAATTTCATTAGGTTGCTTATTGTAATCACAATATGATGTAGTTTGTGAAAGTTCCTGTGAAATAGTTTGAACATAAAACACTCGTCATATTATTATAACATTATTAGCAGCCTTATCAGCAGGAACTATGACGAATTTAGATTTTAAGTCTTCAAGCAATTTACAGAGATTTTGTTTATTAAATTTAGGTGAATGTGGTAAGGCCAGAGGATTTGTATCATAAAAATATATTTTATTCATGGCCATACTAAATACTTTTGTTTTCCAATCATTGAGTGCAGTAATTTCAGCATTTTCCTTCCTGCACCATTTAGTGCAATACTCATGTAAGGATGTTACTAGTTTCTTAATGCAGTCATCAAAATCAACAGGAATAGGCAGTCTATACTTAGGGCCTCTGCGTAATAAATTTCTAAGGTTTTTATTTTGAATGAAATTAAGGTCCCCAGTAATAACATGTCCAACTGGACCATATAAATATTTGGAACTAGAACAGTCACATGATGTAGGACAATTTCTTATTACATTAATATCTGTGGAAATAGAATTATAATTAAAAACGATACTTCTAACAGGTTTACTATACTTGTAGCAAATAAGCGGTGATTCAGTATTGCGGAAATAAGGGGGAATCAACCTACGTACATTTTTGTCATTGAATATTTTTGGAAGGTCAATTAAATCAAGACCTTTGTTACAAAACTCAATTTTGATACGATTTCTTGTTTTGTTAAGTACATTTTCAATAAAAGGTTTAAGATAGTAGTCAGTGAAAGATTCAATAATACAAGCACATTCATATAGAGGGTCAGATTGAATTAAAATAAGTTTACATTCCTTAACAATATGCGCCAACGAAGAAACAGAAAGAGAGCAAAGTGCACTTAGTAATTTATGTTTACCCCCATTCTGTAATAATGTGTAGCAGTCATTTAAAGAAAGCAGACGTTTAAATTTACGCCTTATGTTACCATTTTTCCTAATGCCGTGTGAACGTTTATTTCTTAGACGTTTACTAAACAGAGAAAATGAATTAATCGATTTATTTTTAGAAATAGTACCAACATTAAGAATATTATCATTTAATCCAAGTGGGTAAGCTGATTGCAAACGTTTAATCCATTCGAATTCCGACATACACCTTGCTTTTAATTGGCACTGATTTGAAGTACTATTATCAAAAATAAGTTGCTCCACAGGTTGAATTGAAATATTTGTTACACTATGACCCGTTTTATTAAAGTGCTGGTAAATGAAGTTATTAAATTTATTATTATTTTTAATTTAAAAAAAATGTTCCCTAAAACGTGTTTTTAGTGATCTACTAGTCTGCCCAACGTATTGCGCACCACAACAGGGTACATTTCAAGTAATGACATAAACCACATGCATAGAATTTCATGAGACATCGGATTTAATGTTAACTGAAAATTTTCGGTTATTAACCGATGAAAGAATAAAAGAGGACATATTTAAAAACTTGCAACATAAACACTTCCTGGAGTTGCACTTATTTATTGTAGGATACCGATTACACGGAGCTTGATTACGCTGCGAACTAGAACCCAGCCGCATTGTATCTCCAATGAAAGATGTTCGAAGTAAATTTAGTTTGACTGTAGGTCTAGAAAAAAGTAATTGTCTATAATTTAACGGCAAATGAATACTACGTGTAATCGGAATTCTCAATGGGGAGAGAACAACTTTAGGGTTTTTTGTTTTTAATCTTATCATAGTGTTTTTAAATTTTGCGAAACCACCAATCTTAAAGTTACATTAATACACATTGCCAAGTCAACATACATATAGTAGGTAAAAGGCAGCTTGTCCGATAATGGTCTGTAAAAATTCAGTATAACCTGCAGAACTCTCAATTGATGAACATACACGTTTACTTTATAAGTACAGAGAATGTATAAGAATCTAAGTATAAGAAAGGTCTTAAACAAGGTTTCTAAAAATAATAAAATAACAATACCACTACCAGCCTCTGAAGGCTGAAAATATTACAACATCGAAGATATGAAAAGCCTAACCTCGGCGTTACCTGAAAAACAATATTCATAGATTTTAATTAACAAGAGTGTATGTTTAATATATCGGGTCTTCTAAACACGGGCATCACAGACAGACACAAACTTATAACTATTTAAATTTTGTTATGAATGTTATATCAATGTAAAATCACAAACTACTCCATAGTTTTGTGTTGATAAAGTTCATGCTTTTACTCCTTTCTCTCAGTACTGCTGTTCTTATAGTTTCAGTAGATATCACAGGAACACTTTTCTTTAGGATAACATTGTCATCATGTTTTGGTGCAATGCGATATAACGAACAGCAGAATTGCGTTTGCAAGTGATGTTCAAACACAACTTGTTAATCTATGTTGCCCATGAGGCAAGTACTGGTTATGGGCAAGTTTTATTTGCAGCCTGTCTAAAGAAGTTCAAGTACAATATGTCCGAGAAATTGTAATAACATACTCGTTCCAGCGATATTGTGTAAAGGATGTTCAGTAAAAACCACAACAGTATACTGACACTATCGTTTTAAAGATGAGCTATACAAAAAAGGGTACAGTACAGTGCATTTTGTTGAGTAAATTATATCATACAAGACAGAAGAGCCAGTACTTTATTTATGTTAATATTATTGGACGCTGCAAATTTTGGTCATGTACCTGCATCAATTTTAACAACTACATTGTCCATGCTAGGGTGTCAAATCTATTACTATTGGCATTCTGGTGAATATATACGTTTTAACATTTATGTTTCAAACGTTTGTCCGAAACAAATTATCGTTATAAATTTAAAAAAAAATAAAATCATACTTTAAATCATTTCGTTAAGTTGCATTTGTCTTGCGCACGCGGTGGCTATTGCGTGCGCACGTCATGGCTATTGCGTGCACACGTCATGGCTACTGCGTTCGCACGTTATGGCTATTGCGTGCACACGTCATGGCTATTGCGTTCGCACGTCATGGCTATTGCGTGCGCACGTCATGGCTATTGCGTGCGCACGTCATGGCTATTGCGTGCGCACGTCGTGGCTTTTGCGTGAGATACATAGCCATGTGGTGTGTTTCATTTCAATGACTTCATTTTGTATAATCTTCCGTATGGAATAGGCCTCGCGTATGTAACATGTGAAAAAAATATATTGTCAAATCTATAAAAGAAAACTTAATAGAAACGCATAGCATTATGCGATTAAACATAACAATTGTATACATACACATGTCGGAATTGCGAAGTCATTTAAAGAATACCCTTACGAATAAAAAACATGACATGGAGTTGCTATTTAGAAAACGCATATCATCTGAACGCAGTCATTTATACACAACGAATAGTCATTTACAATTATATCATATTTACTTAAATTCCCATCCATAATTTTAACACATTAAATATGTCGTTTAAACTATAACATATAATTTAAGTCACGTACACAACTTGCATTTGTTTTTGTATCAGAAATACGATATTTTGTTTTAAAGCTCACATGATTATAGCTTACGATTATTATAGCGTGTGGGTTATATTGTATGTTGACCACATTTTATGTTATCTGTTCAGATTATTAGTAAAATCACACAATTAATATTTTCTAGTATTATAATATAACGGAATTTGGTAGGAAGAATTAATCGACAATCGTGTAGTTGTATATAGGGTGAATCAATCTAGTTGCACGTTAATAAATAAAACAATGTGCATATGCCTTTTTCTTTGACAAAAACTGAGATTATATTAGTCAAACATTCCACATTGAGAGTTGCAAGGAGAAAAGGAATTAAGATTACGTTCCTCATTTTCCAAATGAAAAGCATAACACCAGAAACTTGTGTAAATACACGGTTATAATATATTTTATGTTTACTGGAATTCGTCTTTACATCCATGGATAATTGAAGAACCATGAACCGTTTAGCCCCATGGGTTAAAATATAGTTTGTGTGTAACAATGCATGAACAAATAGTCGTACACAGACTGCCTTACCATGAATAATTAAGTACAAACGTTAATCAATAACTTGCCGTACCATTAAATATGTATATGAATTGCTTTTACATTTTAGAAAACGAAACGTATATAGGCGTTCGTTCGTGCGGTTGACTTACCGTCGGTGCGATTGCCCGTCGGGATGTAATGCTCTCGTAACTTGAATGATGAAGACAATCCCCAGTATCAAACATGTGTTTTGTGAAGTAAACAGATTGAACGCATGCTTAAAAAAGGCTATTTTCCGTATATTAACTAAGAGATTGTTATGTATAACACCTTGTCAAGCTGTACTTTCATTTTTTATATTTTGATGTATGGACAGATACATGTCTAGAGACATATAAACATTTCATTGGCACACGTCGTGTTTCAGATGTAGCTTTTAACAGGTGTACTAACAATACATTAGTATACATTACAACATAATTATATTTTATGTAATTATGAATGGACACTCTTTATAAAAGAAATGTCCAATCGTTTAATTTCTGCGTTTAAGACACTGGTTACGAATTGCAATATACAAAGTGTGTTATCAGTGTGATTTGAGGATATAAAGGGACAGTTTAGCAAAATGACGTAAACTACAGACATAACGATATAATCTACTGTCCTTATTCGAAGGCCTGCGTGGCGTGAAAACCTAAATCTTAGGGCTTAGTAAATTTATATCATGATATTTGACAAACTTACTCCAAAGGCATTACTAGCTAGGACAAGCACATGCATACTTATTGCAATTTTCGTATTATCAAAGGTTTAGAATTGTTCTCCTTACTTTATTGTGCATTTGGGTCGGTAGCAAGTCATACGGTAGTATTGATGGGCAATTATTATTTAGTTTATATGTATAAAGTTATGATTAAATCGTTGATGTAATTTACAGTATTTAAAAGAAATTACACATATACTAAGACAAACGGATTGTCCAAATACTCACTAAAAGACTTGTTTTAAGATTGTCGTTTTTCAAATGCGTCAAAATAATTACATCATTTCACAAATTTGGGGTTCGACATCTTTGCAGACCAATTCGATTTACTGTATTAATAAAGTTAGCCGGAAACAAGTACAATCTCAGTGTATGTTTCACTCTATAGAACAGTGAACAAAGAATTACCAATTTTGAATTAATTTTAATCACATTGCAACATTAATCAAATTCCGAAACTTACACTGTTTCAGTCTAAGAAATGTCTTTGACATTTGACAACTCTTCCGATATACATTCGAAAAGTAGAGATAAACAATACAATGTGAGTTTATTACGAATTGTATCATACATAGCTCTCATATTGAACTATTTTTTTTGTAAATCTCAGATTGTATTCAAATTCGGCAAACAATCCAGCATATTACTGACCAAATTTAAGATGTGTTTTTTTACAAGATGTATGTTCAACAACGTTTGAAAAGGAGGCATTGCAACATTCTTCGGCACGTGTTTTGTACAAGACATAAACCGTAAGTTGAATACTGAGTTCCGCGGCATGGAGCGGCCAACGTTCGAACAAGTGTTAAGGCATTTGGAACATCAAGCCTTTAAATATGTCTCGCGATTGATTACTTTATATGCCAGTATATAAGTTATTGATTTATTGACTTCATCAGATAGTCTCTGTAATGCGCTGGGTATCACGAGTTTTTTTTTTATTTATTTATTTATTCAATCGATCAATCGAACGCACAATAATCACGGAATCTCACGACAGAACGATAAAATTAACGATATTGATTTGTTTTCTCAATATAATATGAGGATCAAAGGTACGCTTGATTATACGGATTATACTAATTATGTTAAAGAGCAAGACACATTCGTTTTATCCTGTTGCGAAGGACGCTTGAGACTGAATTTAAAAATTTCCAAACACAACAGCTTTATTTAAATAATCAATGTCAGTCATCTAAAACACATAGTTACTAATTATTTAGCCATAATTGATCAAAAGGAATTAATAACAAACCCTGTAATCGACTCACTGCCTTAGTTAAAGTAAAATGGACAAATGTCTACGATATGAATAGTATTATTGCTTGAGTACTATGATAGTATCGTATTGTGTGTTGTATAGTTTACGTTCACCATATTGCAGACATATAAACATGTGGTTCAGGTTTGATGGTTTGGTAGTAACGATAGTTTAAATAGGTGCAAAACCCCACAAGGACACACATTTACAGAAGACAATGTGACAAGACAGAGAATAAACTGTTACAAATCAACACGTTACAATTACCATAACTTAATTATGTATATATATATATTTTCTAAAATTTAAACAGGAACGGTATAATATAACAGTCTATGTTTTGAATTTGTATTGTCTCCATTCATCCAACAATGAGATGTTTCTTTGGGGAGACTGTGTTCGTTTGCTTAATATTCAGGAGATAAATTTGATCCACATGGATCATGGGTTATCAACAAAATAAGAAAACAAAAATAAAAAATAGGTCACTAGTTTCGTTTCTTCACAAGTACATTTCAACTGCATATGATTTAATAAAATAAAACTTTCAGTCAAACAACATATTTTCAACCTCATCACAGTTAATCACGACTTAAAAGGCACTGAATAAACATCCGTTCCTGTTTTCTCAGTATAATGTGGGTAATTGCTCTGTTAGACGCGTATAGCTGATTGAGAACCCATAATATACTTGTATGTTGAAGTCTGGTGTTTCCCCATTCCCTAATACGGGCCTTATCAAGATCCCGTATGATACCCGTGCTTGCATATTGTATCTTTAGAAGTTTAACTTGTCACACATAGAAAGAAAATATTTAACAATAGTGAGATAAAAGGATTTTGATAGCAGAGAAAACGTAAGTATTCCCAGATTTGATGTGTTTATCATACATGTGTTGCATGTGCGGTGTCAGCTTGTGTTCAAATACATTGCATAACGATCGACCAGCCTGCAAATGTCTTATTAGATTTCAATGTTTTCAATCAATTGTTAATACCCAATAAACACAATGTGTTTTTTTCTAATCAAATCGGTCAAATAGAAATACAATATGCGAAATAAAATCAAGAATATTCGCGTATATCTATTTGCACGTGCAAAAGTATCAGAACGTAGTGATTGAATTAGTTCAATTAATCTAATATTCTATGTATTAAATGATCTCAAATAACACCACATTACAGTTGATATCTTAAGCCGTTGTTTGAGAAATTAAAAATATAAAAGTGTAGCCAATGAGTGCGTTGCATGACACTAAATTTACCTCACGATTTTATTATACTTTATATATAATCAAGCATATTTTGATAATATGTTTTAAGCATATGGTAATTAAATAACAAATTTGCATAACCTTAAGGAAATCTATTCGGTTTAAACAAGTCTCACTTAAACATTTTCAATAACAGGGATGTATCGACTGTTTTTCCGTAGTTAGACTAATGCTTGCCGTTAAATCAAGCGATACAAAAGATTTGTGTGGAGTTCGGTATGATGGTCGATATTTATGGCGCAGTTTAGGGGACACAAATTGTTTAAACATTGGCTTTTTAGCTTTATTTCTTGATGTCTATCCCTTATTTGATAACCACCCCGTTTTGTATTTCAATATCTGAAAAAGCACTTATTTTTCAACCGGTGTTACAGGAAAACAAAGGACAAGGTTCACGAAGCAGGTTAATATGCCCAGTGTTATTGTAAAAAAAAGCAGTTTCACAAATCATCATAAAGTTGGCATATGAATGGAGCTTAACATCTTACCTGTCTCATTCAAAAGCACTTTTGCCTTACAAATAGCATATAAACAACTCTAAAATAGACTACAAACATGTATAATTCAGCATAATTAAGTACATGTTGAGAAATTTTGCGACACTAATTGACATCATAGAATATGTAGGCAAGTTTCCCTAACTTTTATATTGTAAAGTTCGATGCATATTTCGAATAATGATGCAAATAAAAAATTCTTGGTGAGGGAAATATGCATTTATATATAATTTTGAACTTTTGTGAATTTAAATATTGCGCTGTAACGCAATTTCTTTGTTAGTATGCACATAAAAACATAAATAAAAATTATATGTTGATAATGTATACTTTAGTTACATTTAGAACACGTTTTCCATGCACGATGTAACATTTCTTTTAATTTTAGTGAAATTAAACTGCCGCGTACGTCCTTTAAAGGATAATATTGGTTGCATTGGTGTAACGAATGTCCGTCCAGCGATTTGGATGTCGCAGGTTTAATGCCCATTATAGACGCGTTCTCCAGATTAGCCTTAACGACACATACCTAGTACTTCGCTTAGTATTTTTTAAATGGTGTTACTGAATTTTCTTTCATTCAATCAAGCATATCCGTTCTGTTGTAACATATTTTCGGGTTTTATGTACACTGTTGTGGAATGTTTTTTTTCTCTCGACAGCATTCGATCTATGTTATTGGTATTTTGACATATAACAAAGTTAAATCCAACACAAAGTTTTATTCAATTCAATTCAGCAATTTAAAAGTAAAGCACTCGTAAAAATAAACACATAACTTCAGTGACTGAAAAGTAAAATATGTGCATCTGTGTATACGCTTCAATATTTTTTCAGAAACAAATCAAACAAATGCCCGCAGTCAATACTTTATCAATAATTTAAAATTTCCCATAAACTGTAACACAACTGCCCATTTGAGGCACAATTTCAGAATGTTCCAAGACAACGAAATCGGAGCATGTTTAATTTCAAATGTTTTTAAGAGAAATACGGAAATGGTTTGTTACGCATACGTTACAGTTTTAATGATCAGCATTTTAATTGCGTATCAATATAGCAGTATATATTTTAACAAGACGATCTTACAATATACAAGTAATGATACATTCATAATAATACCTTAGCATACATGTACAATATATTTTTGATGCTATTTTCATCGTCAGTTATATACTCATTTTTTTAAACCGTAATGCTCTATTAAAGGCTATTATATAGCTTATATAATTTTACCACTTTCCAAGTTATTCCTAGTGTTGTATTTATTTCAAAACTCTTGCTTTTCTAACAATTTGAATGTACGATAAGTGAGTAGTAGTATAATTTTGATTAAGTTAGCTCTGTCTTCAATTAAACTTTAAACGTATATAAGTGAAGTTTCAATGACAGTGCGTTTGCTACTAGTAAATACAAATGAATGATAGGGGATTTTGTTGTGGTTGTTTTTTTACCGCAGACAATGTACTGTTAAGGTATTGTTATTGCTCATTTAATAAGATGCTCATTTGTTTAAACATTTTTCAGCACACAAAGGGAAAATATTGTTACTTCAATTTTCGAAAAACGTTCCTTACATTTTGTTTTAACCATCGTGCTACTGTTAACAACTTAAGATGATTTGTCAAACCCTCATAGGGGAAAACAATTTTTTCATGCTGTTATCTGAAATAAAATTACACTCCTGATAATTAAATTATAAACGGGTTTGCACATAACAGTATATATTATTAAGTTACAAACAACAACATGTGTGCACGTCATTAAATCCCACTTTATATACAACACAATTATTTATTTTATGTTTTCCGGTGGTTTTAAGGGAAATATCGGCGACTCAAAACTGGTAATTCACTACTTTGAAAAATGAAAAATAATGTAAATTATTGATACTTCCATTTTAAACTTTTTAAAAATGTAAACACATGGTTAAGATTCATTTAATAATACGAATCGATAGATTCTCTATTTTTGTATTTTCTCGTGATTAAAGAAAATAAAGGTTATTATGTCTGATAACTCAGTAACAGGTAAATTAAAATCGATAATCGATCGAAACCAATAAATATAAAGCAACATAAACAAAGCAAAACAAGTTTTTCCGTTGAAATAAGCATGCAAATTATGCGGTATACACAACTATTGTAAATAAATCATTTCAAAATCATAAATCATGTGTTAACTCATATACAAAAGCAGCAAGTATCACATGTATACTCATATAGACAAGCAGCAAGTGCCACTTGTATTCCCATATGCAAAAGCAGAAAGTATACTCATATAAAAATGCGGCAAGTATCACTTGTATTCTCATATACAAAAGCGGCAATCATCACTTGTATAGTTCTCTGGAAAAGCAACAAGTATCACTTGTATTATCATATACAAAAGCAGCACGTATCACTTGTATCCTCATATACCAAATCAGCAAGTATCACTTACATTTTCATATACAAAAAAAAAGAAACAAGTGTCAAATGAATACTCATAAAAAGCAGTAAAATGTAAACTTAAACAAACGCGTAAGCTTAAAATCTATAATAAAGTTATTTATAACGCAAAACAACATCCTTGTCGTATAAATATATCAAGTGAAATATATAATAACAGGAAAGATTTCAAATCACACGTTACCAGTCCATATTAAATTTAGACATATAATTGGTTTATTTCAGCCATACCCGACCTAGCCTGAAAAGCCAACATACTGTAACATTGTATTTTGCAAGTTATTTGTCATATTTCTGTGTGTTGTATTTTAATTTTGTACACTAGTAAGGTTTTGTTGGTAAATACATATTTGTGTTGTGATATCAGTCACAAAAAGCAGTGTTTTATGTTGTTATATGTTTGTTTTGTTCCAGTTTTGGAATCTTCCTTTTGATCATTTACTGAATAATATTTAGTAGAAGTAGTAGTATTGCTAATATTATTTTATGTATAATACAAATCTCTCAATATGTTTCCTGTTTGTATCCAAAGATAATGGCGCAATGTTGTTCTTATACCTTCATACAGTCAGTGTTGAATCATTAAATATCAATTTTAAATGATCATTGTTTAAGCCCTAATAAGTATGAGACATTTCGGATGGTTGAGTTGATTTCAAAATAATATTCATATAGGTATGTTGTATTTTATTTCCGTGTGATAGAGTTCGCATTCAAATATGAAATTAAAAGCGTCAACATTGTTTATATAAAATTGTCTATAGTTGGCATTTCCAACGTTTTGTTTAGGTGTTGTGCATCTCGTTTAGTGTTAAGGTGTTCATCTGCGTTAATGATATTAGCTTTGTAACTGAACTATTTTAAGAGTTTACGTTCGTTTCAAACATAAAATTTAAAAAGAAACGTTCAGTATTCTGGAGACAATTTGGTAGGCTTATGATTTGCCCTTATTGTCATATAAATAGAAAAGCAGTTTATTAAATCATATGTGCAGAAGTTATAAAGCGTGTAAGAAATACGGGAGTGATACTCAACATTCACGATTCATGTTTCTAATCACGTTGACATACGACATTAAACAAACGAGAACAAAGAACATCATGCCATTTCCATCCCGAAGCACGCGCTATACAATTGCATGGTTCGTTTCCGGCAACGGCGTCGTCTGGTTCCCATTGACCCCAGCTCGTGAAGTTCAACATTTCTCCAGAATGTTCCACAAGAAATCTATTTGTATTCATTATGTCGGTAACTCCAATCCAGGACATCGAAACATCTGTTTACAAATAACTGTTTTAAATAAACCAGAAAAAGGTATTACCAAATTAAACAAAACGAATGCGGTGTTTAGATTACATGACACAAAAGAAAGTACCATAATTTGTGCAATTTTTAACTTGAACATGACTGAAGCAAGGGAGGAAGGAAGGAAGGAATNAAGGAAGGAAGGAAGGAAGGAAGGAAGGAAGGAAGGAAGGAAGGAAGGAAGGAAGGAAGGAAGGAAGGAAGGAAGGAAGGAAGGAAGGAAGGAAGGAAGGAAGGAAGGAAGGAAGGAAGGAAGGAAGGAAGGAAGGAAGGAAGGAAGGAAGGAAGGAAGGAAGGAAGGAAGGAAGGAAGGAAGGAAGGAAGGAAGGAAGGAAGGAAGGAAGGAAGGAAGGAAGGAAGGAAGGAAGGAAGGAAGGAAGGAAGGAAGGAAGGAAGGAAGGAAGGAAGGAAGGAAGGAAGGAAGGAAGGAAGGAAGGAAGGAAGGAAGGAAGGAAGGAAGGAAGGAAGGAAGGAAGGAAGGAAGGAAGGAAGGAAGGAAGGAAGGAAGGAAGGAAGGAAGGAAGGAAGGAAGGAAGGAAGGAAGGAAGGAAGGAAGGAAGGAAGGAAGGGCATGACGAATTGGTCATAATGTTATTGTTCACATCATTTAACTTTATCAATATGCTGTACTTTTTTATTTGACAGTGATTGATGTGGTATCAACCGATCTGTTTTAATCTGCTTTTAACTAGTTTCTTATTGCCTGCTTCACAATTTTATCCAACTTGTCTTTTATGTCCGTACAAGTGCTACACTTTCGAATGTATTGACAATATTGTATGATTTATGTTCAGAACTTTAAGGAAATTATTCATTTTCCAATGTCATTATCAAAATTTCTGATCGGTCAATGACTGACTTTCACATACAACATAGGGTAACAAAGCAATTAATTTGTTTGTATGTAGAACATCATCTAAGCATCATATGAACCACGTCATGCGAAAATGGGCCTTCTGCCATAATTGCGGACGAACGATTATGGACGGTCACAACAACTCATACTGAGCGCGTGCATTAAAAACTGTATTCATACACTGCTCTGTCAGTACAGTTTATCAATAGATTTGCTCCGGAATGAGATGTATGTTGTAGCAAAACATAAATCTTGGAGTACAGAGAAAGCCCACCGATTAAAGTTCTTTCAAAATCACAAACTTTATAAAATATCATTATAGGATCAAAACAGCCATTGGTACATAAAATTGGTCAGCGTTTTTATCACCCGCTGATTAGATGGTCTTTTCCAAAGATGTGGGGATCACAATAACAACAATTACCTGTTGGCGTCGTTGAGAGGCGATCTGCCAAGAAATCCTGTTCGTCTTGTCTGTCTGGTACCACCACATGCGCACCAAACAGCTGGCAGTACACCTGCGACACATCTCAAACATTGTATAAGGCGCACGCGATTAGTAGTAAAGGCATTCGCACTATCTTTGTCTTATGGAATATGTTCTTAAACACTGTATATAAAACCTCAATAAATGTTAAACAATCAACAATACAACGTTAGGGTCATCGAATGTATTTCACTCATTTCACAATATACTGCACTTACAATTATATTGCACTCAAAGGGATACTATTAACTGATGCAATTGTGATTTATGATTAATATATGCCTCATGCCATTTTTATTTCATGTATTTAACTTTTTTCTCAAATTATATTAGAAAATATCAGTATAAATTACAATAATACTGTATGCATACCGATTATTTGACTTTGGAAATATGCATCATTACCCTGACTTGATTCTCTCACCGGACATGCCATCCCACCATGCTTACCACGTTTACACTTTATTTGAAAATTCAATTTAATGTTCACGCCGTAAAAAATTAATTCTTATACTTGCGATTTAATATATATATGTGACCTTTTCCATGTTTCCGCAGACCTTATTATTTCAAACTACACTCTAACTCCCCATGGTCATCACTTCTGTCAAAAAATAATTGAAAAAATAATCTATGCTGGGCAACACTGTGCATCGGACAATGGTTTTAATTGCTGTTTTCTAACATTTGATGATTGACCTAAATTTCTGGCCGTGACCTTTGAACTAGAAATGTGCTTCTTCCACGCGACACTCTCACTATGCTTGCCATTTGAAATGATTTGAAGCCATCCATGATTGACAAAGTAATGTAAACAGATATATATATAATAATGCTGTACTGTTAATGATAAGTGACATAAATGATTAAATGATTGGTCTAAAACGTATTGCATAACGCAGGTAAAGCCCCATTAACGCTCAAAATCAAAGACTATTTCTAAAATAATTCATTAAATATAGTTAACCCATAAAGATCAGTGTTCTTTATAGCAGAAGCCAAAATGTTAATGCTAGACGTGATCTGGTAAAATAGATTTAACAAGATACAACATGCTCTTTTTTGTGGTACATATAGGATCTGACATGAGTTGTCATATCATACAATATTTTATTAAACGAGTTTAGGAATTTTGTAAGTAAGCGAGCCTTTGGCGAACTTACTAACGAATTTCCTGGACGAGTTTAATAAAATGTGGTATGATATGAAAACGAGTGTCAGATCTGTTTTATCACATGCGTTTAAACTAAATAAAATACATCTTAATTGACCAAACAAATGCTGATAGATCTAAAATTTGTTTACTATCGTGACGTCATTTCATGTTGACGACCTCATTTCACCAAAATAAAGCCATGCGATTGGTTAGTTATTGATTCTGTAGCCAATGAAAACGCTTAAAAATGTTGTATTACACATGTGTAATATAAAAAATACGTAATGTCTGTATTACATTGAAAACAAGGTAAAGCATGTGATAAAATATATTTAACACATGCTCACGTACCAATTTAGTTTTCGTTTGTCGTATGAATAGATATCGTTGCGGGGAATTAAAATGGAATATATTGTGCCAGAAAAAAATAAAAAGAACATTGTGTATCTTGATAAATCTATGTTACCAGAACTCATCTGTATATGCAATTTTGGCTATTGCTATAAGGAACACTGATGTTTTACGGGTAAACTTTATTTTACGAAATATTTTACGATATATTCGTTAATTTGTTAGTGTTATCGGGGCTTTAAATGGTAAGCAGAAGAACGATAGAAACCTTTGCCTGGGCGTAGTTCATTTTGATGCTGACGTCCAACATGTATCTGGACGTTCCGAAGTGCCATTCCAAGAAGTTGGCATTCACTTTAAAGAAAATAGATTACTTTTAAATGTGTCTTTAGTATACATTATCTTAGAAAACATTTTAAATGAAAGTATACATCCTATATCATTTGAATAATTTTTATACAAAAGTGTTTTTCGTATTTTTCCACGGAAAGTGGTATTTACAGCACAAACGTCCTTGTTTGTATCTAATAGAATTCTCAGGTGAAGGCTCAAATTGTCATATATATTAATACTTTTTCCATAATAATCCATAACAAATTGTTTGCACAAAAAATATATTAAAAACATCAACTATCCTTATGTTTACCACCGAATGTATATCTTGATTCGGTTTACTTGTTCGAGACTTTACTAGTTATGTTTAGCAACCGCTCTTTGTGAGAACCAATGAATCTAGAATACTGTAAAGCATTTTCCAAACGAAATACAAACACAATACTAATACAATTGCAAGCACCTTACCCAACTGATAGTACACGTGTGCTGTTGACGCTACCAACGCTGATGGCATGTCAGTTAGTTTCCTGCAGCCTGTGCATGAACCGTTGACAGCCGAAAAGAAGATTGCATCGCATCCATTTGTTTCGCTACAGACAGTAGCGCACTCAGTGGTGCTGGAAACGCCAACGCGATTAAAGACGCGATAATTTTCAGCACAAACCTTTTTCACATTAGTATTGCCGCTAAGAAACTTTGATGTTGTCAATCCGTATATATCTGTCACAGCAATTAAAAGAACTGCGTACATGTAGACTATAAGATTCATTGCGCAAACTTTGCGATCTGATGTTTTCAAGCTGAAAGTTTATGGTGATGTGAAATGTTCTGCGCTTTCCCTGTTTAGGCTCATTAACAATGCTTTAATTAAATGCAGTTGAATAATTTATAGATCTCTCAATTTTAGTTTTCAACGAAGCGCTAGGACGACTTGTGACTGTTTGGATTCGGTTCAATGGTGATCAGCATGTTAGCTCTTTGGTTCACAACGCACCCAGGGGGATGTGCTTTGATCGATTTTCCCGCTTTATATAGTGCGTCATCCGTCGTGTGTCGTCCATAAGCTTAATATTCAAAGGACGTCTCCGTCTTAACCGCTGAACAGATATAAACGAACCTGCACAAGAATGATATGAGCGTAACTCTCAGGAATCCTTTTCTGTCCATGCAAATAAATCCAGTTGATAGAGGATCAGAGCCGTTCATTATTTTATGTTTTTCACAATTGCATGGTGACAACAAAGAAAAGGTTTTCCGATAGTTTTCCGTATCTGTTGACGCTACATTTAAGCCTCTAAATCTTTCAAGTTCGGTTCTTGCCTTGAAAATTAAGTGCATTCGGTACAGACGATTTGTATTTGGTATGCATTAGTACAAAAGCTATCAAACATGTTAAACAATGTTAAGTGCATAAACACGTGACATAATACAATCAATAAAACGCTGTTCCGATTTTGTAGGGATGGTGGTGAGAGGTTTGGCTTCAATTTGTTTTACATTTTATTTCTGAAAACATACATTGTACAGTCATACAAACACACATACATATTCAAGAATAAGATGACAAACAAAACACATAGTTTTGATTGATTTACATATATTTAACAATTCTATTTGACCTCCGAGAAACGTTAATCAGTTATGTATTTTTGTTAATGAACAACGATGATAATAAAAATAGTCGACTGCAACATTATCTGATTTAAAATTTAGTTATCAATTGCTGAACTAAGAGTTGCTTATTGTCAATGCGCGTGCCTTTTTTAGAATTAGGATTGCATTTTTTCAAAAGACGTGTTACTACTATAGCTTTTTAACGGGAACGCTTTAATAAAGCAAAGTAAGCGTTTGTATGAAACTATGTATATGCTGGGGAACTCCTGTATATACAACGTAGTATAATGTTTCAAACACATGTATTTTCGTCTAAGCTATGGCAAGCCTCGCCGATATTTTATTCTTAGCCTCACCTGATAAATAACAACACGATAGTACAATAACCTATTATCTTTATAAAGTATGCCTAATTGCATAATACGGTTCATACAACACGCAATATACGAGTTTCACAGTCCCAAGTCGAGTGTTTAACACAACTCAGTAATTTATCGATGAATCCAGTTGACTGGCTTGACGTATCGCTGCCAAACCGTGTCTAATTGTTTATTACATAGTTATATAGTTTTAAAATAAGGCCACTTTGCGAACAGAGTATGTATAGTTGGGTCCTTTTTTAGCACGACACGAGGCAATTACATGATCCACATGGTATCATACTAATCAGTGCAGTAATCCAGGGATTATATTTTCGACATTTAAGACACTGACTTCATGAAATGTAAATAGTAGTAAAGCGTTATTTAAATTTAAAGTAAATAAAGCTTATATAAGACAACACATATAAAATATTGCCTATGATGAGAAAATACAGGTAGACTTTGTACGTGCGTTTGACCAGGATCAATTTAATATGAATTGATAGATTTCTGGTGGCTACAAAAGACGCTTTAATACGAAGTACATATAATGACCATTTACGCTCTTTTTTCTGTTTTTATTCGTGGGGGGGGAGTAAGAGTGTATTTATTATTGCAAAACATCATAATGATGATTTTTGATTTTTAAAAGCACCCGAAATGCAACAACAACATATTAATTAACCAAATATCAGCAATAGATACTGAAATACGATATGACTTTGATCCAATATTAAAATGTTGTCAGTGTCCTATTTTACGATACATTGCTTTTTTACTAAATGTGTTACATGGCACCTAAGGGAAAACATTATTGAATGCATAAGTTTGAATCAAAGGGACTTGCTCTGTTTAAATGAAAATAATACATGTTTCTGATTTATAATGATATTTACCATGTATTTATTTTTTTCCAAATAATAAAACCTTATTATACAAACAAGTTAGTTTTGTTTGGGATTTGATAGGTTGACATACTTAATAAATGCATTCCCACCTATTACATAACTAGGATGCCCACTATGTTTCCGAAAGCTCGACCACATGTGTTAATGGAGCTAATTAACATACAATCATTACAGTTCATACATGGTTGTGATGACAGTATTCTTTTCATAAAATGAGCTTTCTTAAGTTAAAAGCAATTTTGTTGAAATCTTCTCCGTACCAGCATAAGGTGTGGACATAACTAGGGCGTTCTGCATTTATATTTTTGTACAAGTTATGTCTTTTTGAATACGTATCCAATACGCAATTTCGTTAATACTTAGGCCAGAGTATTTCGCAGCTAATACGTGTTAAAATGAAATAAATATTCATGCGCAGCCTTATACATTCGGCGATTGTTCGTTCACTCATAAGTAAATTTGTTATCCCCGCAGTATTTCTACTACAGTATGTAGAGTTTAATTTTATTGAATTACTAGCTATAGTCGTGGCTGGAAGAAGACATAAACTTAACCCTGAGGTTCTACTGCTTTAACCAGAGAAAGTGTGCTAGATAATAGCGTGCGTTGTCTCGGCTTTCGTAGAATAAGTGTTGTTTCCGCAAAATTGATTTACAATTATTATATGCGGCGCTAAAGCAAACTGTGTGGTCTTTTAGCGTCAGAGCTGCTACTTTATCGTAATTATGCTATATAAAGTACATTGTCAGATGATTGTATGGTATCAAGCTCAAATTATTTGTTACATGTTAACAGTACTTTGTACTGCAGTACCTGTAGTTTTAGTTTTTAGAAGCCCTTATATCTGCGCGTTGGACTGCATAAACAATATCTGAAAGGGCGCGTTGTGGGTAATCCCTGTATTGAAAGATATAGTAAATATTACTGTTTATTTACATGAGGCCAAATGTATGGTTATTTGACTAAAATGAATAAAAAATGTATTGCTACAACCAGAAAAGAGATAAGGTACTCCAATTTGTTATACAATCCAGTATTATGGTTAAATTACGCATTTGTTAACCGAATGTCACATTTTGGGTTAAATAAAACTATAGGAAATCAGTATTAACCGTGTTACTGTCACAACTCAGAAAAAGACGCAAATACAAGTTTGATAAGTGGTTATTTGTAGCATAGACAAAAAATGTTGTATTCATTAACCCGACCGATAATACATTTTCATGCCGAAACTGTTTGTTCAAGTCTTTCACGATTTCACGTTGTGCTAGTCCTAGTAGTGCATCTAGTATGTTTGTTTAAGAAATCTCATGATTTAAATTAACTTACAAAACTGTTACTTTTGGCATAGTTATGAATAGTTATAATAGCAAAGAAACGGAAAAGTATGTCCAGAGGCTACCACCACGCCACTCAGGCCTTCGAATACGGACGGTAGTTTTTATTGTCATGTCTGTAGTAAACGGTTTTGCTAAATTATACATTAAAATTGTTTGTTATTTGCCTTACTGTCCCATTAAATCCTCAATTCACATTGATAATACACTTTGTATATTGCAGTTCGTAACTAGCGTTTAATACGCGGCAATTGTACGATGCGTTTATTAAACTTGAAACAGTGTCCATTCATAATTACATACCACATTATTATGTTGTAATGTATACTGATGTATTGTTAGTACAACTGTTTAAGGCTACATCTAAAACACGACGTGTGCCAATGAAATGTTTATATGTCTCTAGACACTTATCTGTCCATACATCAAAATACAAAAAAAAAATTGAAAGTACAGCTTGGCAAGGTGTTATACATAATACTTTCCCTCTGGTGGGCTACTTGAAAGCGGCCCTGAGCCGTAGCGGCGATCTCCCTAGCGCCAGAGCACTCCTGCAGCCGCTGCATGAGGTCTGTACAGGGCACCGTACCTCTCCATTCAGCCAGTACAGCGTAAAAATCAACGGCCTT